>BLKR01001697.1:0-258674 GCA_011170035.1 Teleogryllus occipitalis | reverse complement strand
TATTTTCTTTGAGTATTATTCGCAATCAACAGTCATTGGCAACGGTGAAAATTGTCGATCCCAGGTGGCCCGAAGGTGCTATTCGCAACCTTTCTCCAGTATGTTACCTTTTTAGATTATTCTTGAACGTGGTAATATCGTTAAACTTTCAATCTGAACCTTGTCTACGAAGGATATTAATTAGAAAATGAAGATGACAGTAAAAATTAAGGCAGAATATTTTTTAACAAATACGTGACTTGGAGGGACGTGGCGCGGAGCGGCATGGCGTGGCGTGGAGTGGCGTGACGTGTAGAGGCGTGGCGTGGAGCGGTGGCACGGAATAGGAAAGGCTGGGACGGGACGGGTGGCGAGGATACGGAACGGAGCGGGCGGCGGAGCGGGGCGGGCGGGTGGGGCGGGCGGAGCGGGGCGAAGTGAGCGGGGCGGATGGCAGACGCCGGATGGGTGGTGGATGGCGGGCGGGGCGGATAAGGCGGAAGGGGCGGGGCGGAAGCGGCGGGCGAGGGGCGGGGCGGGGCAGGCGGAGGGGGCGGTGCGGAAGGGGCGGTGCGGGAAGGGGCGGTGCGGAAGGCGGTGTGGGGAAGGCGTGGTGTGGAAGGCGTGGTGCGGAAGGCGGTGCGGGAAGGGCAGCGGAAGGTGGTGCGGGAAGGTGGTGCGGGAAGGGGCGGTGCGGGAAGGGGCGGTGCGGGCGGCGGTGCAAACGCGCGCAAAGGGGCGGTGCGGAAGGGGCGGTGCGGAAAGGCCGGGTGGGAAGGCGGCGGGCGGAGAGGGGGGACGATGGGGTGCGGGGCGGGAGGGAGGGTGCGTGCGGGGCGGGAGGAGGGGTGCGGCGGGAGGGAGGGTGCGCGGAGGGTGCGGGCGGGGCGGTGGTGGGGCGGGCTGAGGGGCGCGGGGCGGAGTGCGGCGGGGCGGTGTTGCGGGGGGGGGGGGGGCGCGGAGGATGCTATCGCGCGCGAGGACCCGCGAGGCCGGGCATTAGTCTCGCCCTGGCGTTTTCATGAGGCCCAGCGCCGCCGGCGCATTTGGGCGGCGCGGTGAAATAGAATATGACATATTCATGCGCTGAGCTGGATAATGTACGGTAACTATGCACTAAATTTACTCGCGGCATTACCGCGCACTAAATCTGGATTATTAGGTCACTTGTCAAATGCCCGCGACTGCCGTGTACCGTTGCCTGCTTCCGGAAGGTGTCGAGGCGTTGATTGTCGCTGACTGCACGTGGTGCCAACTCCATTGTCTTTATTTACGAATTCGTCCGGATATCGAAATGCTGGAACGGAGAAAAGTAAGAAGTATCAACGTTAAAAAGAAAAATGAACACCAGCATTTAAGATATTTGTGTTCGAGCGAACAACGTTTAAACATACATGATTCATATTTAAATATTGTATAATTTCAAACCTATGTAAAATAGCATACATTTATTCGTTATTTGAGGCACTAGGGGTCTTGTGAATCTTTTTACAGAAGAATCTACCACCCGACACCTCATTAATCACGAATATGTTTTTCTTCTTTCTTTCACCTAGCAGATGGCGCTGAGAGAGAAGGGTGAATGATAGTACATTGAGTTCAACATGTCATGTCGTCTAGAAACTAAATAATAATACATACGCTAGCGAAGAGAGTATATCGTGTTAACCATCGCATACTAATGAGTTTCTGAAGTGGGAGAACAGCAATTGGACAATCGACTGCACAGTCCAGAATACATTTCAATACATAAATTTTCTTTATTTATTAACTAATGACACGTGTACCTAGACACATATTAAAATAATTTTCTGGAAGTTTGGGTTAAAATATTTTCAGTTTTTCGAGGTATACCAAAAACATAGCGTATGTTTTGAATAATTTTATGCTTTTGCAGTCCTTTCCTGAAGGTCACGTCATTTTTTCCAGCATCTAGTTCGACCCTAACAATGATTATTTGATTGTTGCAAGTGTTATCTACATCGACAGATATTAAAATAAGATTCCAACGTGGACAAGTATTGCCAAAATAGACCGGCAGCATTTCCATGAAGCCATTACGCATGGTAACGATATCTATTACTTTGTGAACATCCGATAAGCGTTGAAAGACGGAACAATCACTAAGGGCTAGACAAGGTTATAATAATTAAAGGATTAAACGATGAAATTGTTCTTTTGCACCTAAACAAAGGTAAAGGAAGACAACAACGCGACGTTTTTGTTTGTTCACCACCCCCAACCTCACCATTGGTATAAGACTATTTAGACAAGTACGTAGTTTACGAAGTTCTTTACTTAAGAAGGGAAATAATAAAACTGTTACGGTCAGCTAAAAATCCAAAATTTAAAATAGTACGGTAAGAGGAGTTACCAATACCAATTCTAGCACGAAAATTTAGATCCAGGGCAGTTTTGATTTACGCGTAGTTTCATTAGTTTGGACAGTTTCGATGAAGTTTCCCTTGGTATACATTATTCCATAAATTTTTTCAAGACCTATGAAAAAAACTTGACAAGACAGAAGATGTTCACGACGTAAACTTCTCACTTCACACTACACTACAAAAGTTTCCAGAGGAAAACAACACTCCTAAAAGAAGCTTCAAGTGTTTTCTTAAATTTCGTTATAAATCGCTTTAATTCCCAGGATCGTTTTCGGAGCCGAAATATAGCCATTAAGTGTTGTGGCAGGGGCCCAGTTATGAACCTTAATTGGCGCGAGGGTGGGAGATTTCTATCTGGAAAAATGTGGAGCGGAAGGGGAAGGAGACGGCAACAAACAGTGACATATTTACGAGCCCTCCGGGGGCGTGGGATGGGGGGGAGGGGGGATGTGGAGGGAGCTGGGGAGTGGAGCGCAACGCGGCCTCGTCTCTTCCCCGCCGCCGCCTGCGGTCGTCCCCGCCCCCGCCCCCCAGGGCAGCCCGGGCCGCTTGTCCTGCCAGCAACTTTCGGCCTCCGGCGCGGCGCCTCTGGGCCGCGCACCGTGGCGCAGGCCGCCCCGCCCACCCTCCGCCTCGCTGACTGCCCCCACAACTCACAGGAGTTTCTCCGATCAACGCCAGGCGAATGCCGGAGCAGTACCCTAACAAACGGGCCACGGACAGCACACTATCTTTCCTTCTTCTTCCATTCCTACCCTCTCCCCTTACACACACACTAACCTGCACTACACTTCCATACATGCTGGAAGACCGGTCAGGAGATTAGAGCTTGTCGCGGCTGGGACGGTGACCCGCTGGTGGGAGGTATCTGGTTAGGGAAAATCCCGCTAGTCGACGGTAGGTGGGCGCCGAATCTCGCCATTCAGCGTGGGAAGATCACTGCCCCCAATGAAAAACCATGCACTACACTTACGGTTATAATAACCTCGCTAGTTGACGCGCCCAGAATCACTATCAATCAATCCTCAATCATCTCAACTCACAGAAAGCCACTCCAACTACCGCCATTGTCGTTGCCAAACTGTTCATTCCCGACTTTCCGCCTTCGGGTTGACACGGCGTGCTGGGCCATCCTCGTCAACCAACCCTTTCAAGGCTTGCTGTAACCCAGTAATACCCCTTCACTTACGTTCGCGCATCTGTCTTTCTTCACATCCGGGTAACACACCGTGTGCTGGTCCATCTCCCATTTCCCGCCTCAACCGCCACAGCCCCTCTCCCTCAACTCTTAGAATACTACCATAGCCATATCTGCACTGGCGTTGTTGGCGGCCGAACTGTTCATTCCAGCCATTAGGGCTGACACATCGTGCTGGGCCATTCCGTGAACCAACCCTATCACTGGCTTTCGGTCACCTAGTAACTCTCCCTCGCTTGCTATATCAAGGTCACCACCTCCTCTGCTGCTGTTGCAGCGTTGACGCACCTGCCTCTCTTCACCTCGGAGTGAAACACTGTGTGGTGATCCATCTCCCCTTTTACCGCGTCTACCTCACTCCCTATCACCAGCCCCGCCTCGCCCCTTCCGGAGGTGGCCGCGGCCACCTCCACTGCAATTGCCAAACGACAAGCACCGTCTCCATTCCACACTCTTCACGTTTCTTCAACCGCCCCGCGAAGAACACTCGTTATCGGCTGCACAACAGCGTCCGGTCCCGCCACCAGTCCTGCACCATCCCTTTAATCACCTGAATCGTTTCGCCTCCTTTGTTATCCGTCCACGTCATTTCCGCTTGTACCGTCTCGGACTACAGCCATCAACCTTCCTACGTACAGTCACCAGACGCCGCTTCACCCCCTCGCTTTCTCTCTCACGACGATGACGCCCAGCGCCACCGCCACCGCCACCGCCACCGTCACCGTCACCGTCACCGTCACCGTCACCGTCACCGTCACCGTCACCGTCACCGTCGTCACCGTCCACCGTCACCGTCACCGTCACCGTCACTGTCACCGTCACCGTCACCGTCACTGTCGCAGCCAAGCAGCCTGCAACTCTCCCCGATACGGACCGACCAGCGCGTAGCAGACCACTCCCATCAGCCTCCCGTTTCGTTGCCTCCACCACACAATACCCCGCCCCCTCCCCTTCTCCGCTTCGGTCTTCGCCGCCCGCAAAGTCGGCGCCAGCCCGCCCGCCCCCGCTTCACCCCTAGCGGCCCGATCCATCTCTCATTCTTCATTCCCGACTCCAGCGCTCTCTCACGGACGCAGCGGTCGACGCAAACCCGCTGTTTCCCAGCTCTTCCCTCCGCGTCGCGTTGGGGTGGATCCCCCTCCCCTACCTCTCTCTCTCTGTTTCTCTTTCTCTCACACACACCTTCGCCCCGGCGCGGCGCCGGCAACTCGGGCGTTCCGCAGGGTCGAACGGTGCCAGCTGCTCGCCTTTGGCCTCGTCACCACTGCTCGCCCCCGCCCCCGCCACCTTCCCTTCTCTCGTCACTCATCGCCCGCCGAGACGCACTTCGTAGCTGACCCCGCAGCTCTGTTACCCCGGAAGTGTCGGAGAAATTTGGGCTTTTCCGCCTCGCTTCGTCTCGCTTAACTTGTGTAACAGCACCCTGCTTTCCACTTCCTTCCATGTCTCTTTTTGTATTTCGTAGTATTAGGTATCCCTTCCTCTCCACTCTTTCTCTCCATGAAACTTGCACATTTTCTTTGAAAAAAAACAACAACTACAACAACAACAACATCGTACCTCGATTTTGTCCCTTTTCGTAGGAGCGGGTGCACAAGAACCATTACGAATGCTACTATTCTGACTTCCCAGAATAACTTCATTTTAAATAACCCGTTTCGGATTACAAAACTCTCATAAAAGCTCAGCTAATTAGAAAACAATGGCTGTTTGGTATCGCGCATTAAAGCATTAATTTACATTTCACGGTCTGTGACCACCCAAATGTCCGTTTCATCCGTAATACCTTGCTCCATTGCCGGGCCACACTTTCGAAACCACCGCCCTCCCATGTATTTTCCTTCGGCTTTTCCCGCCCCAGTCACGAGTCTCCAAACTCCCCTCTTGGCATTTGGCCCCCTCCCGCGAGCAGGTTCGCTACCTCCGCTGCCAAACGCACGCCTCTCCATTACAGGGAATACGAGAGGGCCCGCGGCCCAAAGCCAAGAGCCGGCGCGGGGCCGGGAGGGCAGGGGTGGGGGTGGCAGTGGGGAAGGGTGGATTACGTGATGGCGGCGTAGCTCTAGCGGAGTCGTGGAGGGGAGCGTGGAGACAGCGGTGTGGTGCTTGCAGGAGCGTGTCACGGGAAGGAGAGTGCGGAGGCGAGGAGCTGAGGTCACGGAGAGTAGAGAGGAGGTGGTTTGGATTGATTGATTGATTGATTAATTTTTCGTGTTTCCGGGCGCGTCACCGGCTTTGGTCATTAGTCCCTTTAGTGTAGTGCATGTTATTTTCTCGGGAGATGGCGATGATCTTTCCCTCCTGGATGGCGAGATCCGGCGCCGACCTACCGTCGGCTAGAGGGGTTTCCTCCAAACCACGACTTTCCGCCAGCAGGGCACCGCCCCAGCCGGGACAAGCTCTAAGCTCCCGACCGGTCTCCCGGAATATGTGGTAATGTTGTGCATGTTAGTGTAAGTGTGTGTGTAAGGTGAGAGTATAGGACAAGGAAGAGGAAGGAAAGATCGCGCGCGGTCCGTGGCCCGTTTGGTAGGGTACTGATTCAGCATTCGCCTGGTGTTGATCGGAGAACCACGGAAAACTACCGATCAGAGCAGCTGGCCGCTAGAATTCTCCTCCAGATAGCGACTGAAGGTTGGAGAAGCGGGTTCCTGGTTGACGAAGTGAGGATATCTCGGCGTGACGGAGAGAGTAGGGTAAAGCGTGACAGAGCGGAGAGCGTGTCCTATCAGAGACAGTCATGTGAAACGGGGAGTGGAGCGGGGCAAGAAGTGGGGAGAAGTTGGATGCGATGCGGAGCGTAGAGCAGGGCGTGAAACAGGGTGTGATGCGGGGCGTGAAGCGGAGGGTGGAGCGGGTTAAGAAGTGCGGAGAAGTTGGATGCGATGCGGAGCGTAGAGCAGGGCGTGAAACGGGATGCGTCGCGGGGTGTGAAGCGGAGTGTAGAGCGGGTGTGGAGCGTGGCGTGAAGCGGGTGTGGAGCGTGGCGTGAAGCAGGGGAAGAAGTGGGAAGTGAAACGGAGCGTAGTGCTGTGCGTGAAACGAGGTGCGATGCGGGAGGTACAGCGGAGTGTGGAGCGGGACGTATAACAAGGGTGGTTGCTGACCGCAAACCAGGCGTGTAGCGGGGAGCGAGGTGGGGTGCGGGGCGGGGAGCAGCCTCCAGCGTTATATGGAGCTGGCGTGGAGGGGCGTGGTTGGAGGCCTGCAAGGGGGACCGCTACCGGGCGCCTAGCGAGGCGCGCAACGGGGCGAGCTGGGCGAGCGGGGCGCCCAAGCAGGGAGTTGGGCCGGGGGGAGGGCGTGGGATTCAATTCGGACCCCTTCGAGCGGAGGGTGCGGTCCGCTCCCACGGCCCCCTGCGCGCGCGGTCGGAAATTCGAGTCCCGCGCGCGCGCGCCGCTTTTCAACGGCTTTCGCTACTTTCGCGTGGGCGGCCGCGTAGAGCCCCGCCCCCCGCGCCAAAGCCTCTAATGGAGGCGAGGCTCCCGCTCCCCGCCCCGCGCCATCCCGCCACGCCCCGCGCGAACCACGGTTTCCGCTTAGTGCCAGCGGACATCTCCCCTCGCTTTCGCGCCTGGGAGGGCTTTAGGCAAGAACTACGTCTATCTGCAAATACCCATAGGAGGGGTGATGCCTTTGTCAATAGTGCTACGTGGTAATTTGATTTATTTACTCAAAGATTAGGAAAAAACTGTATCTAACGTACGGGGAGAGATACCATCTGCACGCATTTTCTTGAGCTCCAGAATCTCTTTCCAACACTTTAACTATAAACAGTTGAAAAACGAATAAATGTAAAAAACGCGAGGTTAGCAACATTTCAGAAACTAGACACTTTCGCTTCCAAATCATAGAAAACTTATTTGCATCGGTAAACGAACGGCAGATTTGATTTTTTTCTATTGCTAACGAAATAGTAACAAGCTTCCGGCTTTACTCCTACCACTATTAGCAAAATGAGAGATCAACAAAAGGTGTGCGTAGTGAAGCTACATTTATATTCAGAAGCAAGACAACAGGGCCATCAGAAGCTTGTTGCTATTTCATAACATTAGTACTTACCAAATACTTCGTAGTTCTTCAACTGCATTGTGTAAAATTATTTTTTTAAATTTACAAAACTCTGTTTTTCACTAAAGACAGTTCAAATGAATACGTCAGGGTTTTTAGAAAGTAATTAAAAATTCAATAAAATATGCATGGTAATTTTAATTACATATTTTCACTCTTAAGCTTTAAATGTTCATTAAATGCATACTTTTTAAAATTCGATATTTTTTGTCAATATGTTACTCACCATTATTTATGAAGAGTAAAGTAGTGAAAGAGGTTTAATGCGACAAAATGAAGTATTTCGCGTGAGCTAAAAATCGAGACTTTATTACAATTCAAACTAATGTTTTACATTCAGTGAACTAATGCATTTTAATTTGAATAACAACAAGAATTCTGAAAAAAATTGGAATCTATTACACTAAACTTGTTTCCGAACTTTTCATTCTGAATTGAATGTCATTAATTTTCACGTTGCGAAAGAAATGGTTACCAATTTTTTATTAAAAAAAATAAATTCGTTAAATAAAAATAAAATCGTTTTTAAATTATATAACATACGAAGATACTTAACTCTGCAGGTTTTCTTATTTAATGGCATGCAAGAATGAAATACACAATTTTATTAGAAAGAGAATTGTGAGAAAAATGAATATTATTGAATCCAGTGGCGCAGTTTCTTACGTCTTCCTCACAGAATATTTCTGAGAAGCCAACATAGAAGTGAAAAATAATAAGAAAATTGGTAATTTGTTTATTTTATTCGACATAAATTAAGTCTAGTTTTGACTATTATAAGTGAATATTGGAAAGTGATCAGGATGCTAACGAGAATTTGTATTGGAATCCTCATAAACTGTCGGCAAACATATCATAGTGTTTTCTGCATGTTTTTGAAGTTTTCACAACAATACTTTTTTCTACAACTGCATACAAAAGGCAGCTTCTGTGCAGCGCTAGCCGTACGTGAAGTTCGTAATTTTTTAACACCCATTAAAAAAGATTGTTGCCACGTCAACTATCTTGTTATCGTGAAAAAAGTCTTTTTTGCATAGTTTTAGTATACTCTTCTCTAACCATGGCCATATGAAATGCAGTTCTATATTGTTCGCTTGGGCATACTCATGGAGACTTGATCTAAATCCAACCAAATGTGAAGCTAAAATATTCACTCTTCGGCCCATCAACAATCCCCGTCTCATATATATTAACAATCTAAACGTTCCTTGGAATCCTCCAAATAAACCAATAAAATATCTAGGTGAGCTCCTTGACACCAGACTAACTTGGAAAGCGCACATTTTAAATTAATGTGATAAACTACAGGCTGCACTTTTTACATTGTATCCTTTTATAAACAAAAAGTGAGCTCTTAAAACAGATCTCTTCCTATTACAGTACAAAACTGCCATTCGTCCCATAATTACATATGCATGTCTGATCTGGGGAGGAACTGCACCTTCGGTACGTAAAACCCTCCAAACATTCCAAAATAAAATCCTTCGCACTGCCCTCAAAGTGCCTTGGTGCATGTCAAACAAGCAATTCCACAGAGAGTTTGTTCTTCACACGATTGATGATTATATCAGTCACCAATCAAAAACAATTCTTTTCTTACCATCTTTACCTGCAACTTTCATATTAAACCTCGGAAAAAGATATAACCAACACCGAAGAATCAAATCTAGATTCACAAAAGATAAATTAAAACCGCTCAAAAGAGAAATGCATGATTTCGCAAACTTATTTTTTACTTTCTTTTCTTCCTGTAATTGTCACATTCTCCCTCATATTCTCGCATACAAAACCATTAATTATTGAGGTCTTCCAATAAAAGTCTACAAAACATTTTGTATTATATTTTTATGCACTTATAGAAAAATGTTCATATTTCCTGTGTAAAGTTTTCGTTTCTTTGACGGTCTCGATTGAGAAAAATCTCAATCTAGACCGTGAAAGAAACGGAAACTCTACACACTTAATAGGAAAATATTTTATGACAAAATCGTCAATTGCCAAAGCAAATGCATTTTTATCGGTATTGACGAATTGAAATTAGTAACGACTAATTCAGAAAACTTGCTACGCTTTTCTTCCAAGATTCTCAGGTATTATGAATCCACCACAAAGATTTCATTTATAATAAATGTAAAGATAACAATGTATCATTCTGGCAGTTGTCCGTCCGTATTAAATACATCTTCATTCTAATAATTTGTTTCTTTCAATTTACTAGACATTTCATATGTTTTGCACATGCAGTAATTATTAAGATGAGGACAAACATTATTGTAATACCAATTAATTTTTAATAATTATACATAAAAATGTAAAATTGTTTATATTATTTATTACTTGCACAACCTCGGAAATTATTCAATAAAATCAACTCGCATTAGTATTACTTATAAAACCACAATTGGCCAGTAAGCGCATGCATGTGGCAGACTCCATGTTATGATTGATTCTTCCATCATAATTTCCCCAAATGCTTCCATATCCGATGGCATGTTTGGTGCCACCAAAATATGTGTAAAACTGACAGTGTGGAAGCAAAATTAAATTTAAACGCAAGCCGCAACTCTGCGGTCGCTGTGGCGGCGCCCGTAATGGGTTTGCAGAGGGGGCGGAAAGAGGGGCGAGGGGCAAAGGGTCAAACGTCAGCAGTGCAGTAGCAGGCCACGTGGCGCCTTCACAAAGTCACCTCTGCGCAGCAGTCGGCTCACTACGCTCCAGATCAATCCGACAAGAAGTGGGCATTGCCCAGGGAGTTAGCACCACTCATTGACATGGAATGGTGCTAATAGACAATGGGACAGGGAGCGGTAGCTCTGACCGGGAGGTCCCAGGTTCGAGTCCTAACGGTGGCAGGATTTTTGACACTAGCTTTTCAGCTAGGTCGAATTCAGCTGCTGTCTGGAGGAGAATTCTAGCGGCCGGCTGCTCTGATCGGTAGGTTTCCGTGGTTTCTCCGATCAACACCGGGCGAATGCCGGAGCAGCACCCTAACAAACGGTCCACGGACCACGCGCGATCTTTCCTTCCTCTTCCTTGTCGTATACACACACACACACACACTCTCTTACAGTAACATGCACAACACTACTTTCGGGAGACCGGTCGGGAGCTTAGAGCTTATTCCGGCTGGGGCGGTGCCCCGCTGGTGGGAGAGTCCTGGTTAGAGGGAAACTCCGCTAGCCGACGGTAGGTGGGCGCCGGATCTCGCTATCCAGCGGGGAAAGAAGTAGATTACCACCATCTCCCAAGAAAAAATGAACTACACTTACGGGACTAATGACCAAAGCGCCCGGAAACACGAAAAAAATCTATCGACAATGTGTAGACTTCCCCGGCCGGAGTCCGTAACTACGTGGCTGTACGGGAGACGCCGCGTCTTAGGTTTCGTCCGCCATTCTGTGACCTTCCTCAGGGCGAAATGCCCAAGGAAAGTTCCAGAATGGCGAAATTTGCATTTCGCCCTGAAGAAACCGCCTTTCACCCGAAATGCGAATTTCACCATTCTTCAACCTCCCTCGGGCATTTCGCCCTGAGGAATGTCTCAGAATGGCAAGCGAAACGTTGGCACCTGCACGTATACAGAGTTTTTGCAACATGGCGCGTGGGGGAATGGTCTTTACGATGGAATATACTTGGATTTTTGCGTCTTTCTCGATCGTGTCACTAGATGTCGCTTAATCTGCAGCACTGATTGATACGGTCGCGATCATGCGACATCTGTTGGCACGATGGAGAAAGACGCAAAACACCGTGCCATATTCCATCGAGAAGACAAGTCCTTCACGCGTCACGTTACGAAAACCCAAGTATAGGACTTGGAGTCAGTCGGGCAGCCAAGTAGTTACTAAATCGTCAGCGGATACTGTTCCCCTCGATTCTAGAACGTACTCAGAGATTCTGTTGAGATCTCGTGTGTGGTGTGGGAGTGAGAAGATACTAGCGTTGAGTGTGTCGCTCCGTTTGCTGGGTGTCGTTCGGGGCTCAACGGGGTAACTTCAGCCGATCGCCTGAGGCCTCAACGCAAAATTGTTGCATCGATAGAGGACACGCAACGCGGTGGGTTATTTTTAGCCACAGTAACGACGTTCATTTTGTTTCTGTACACTCTCCAGCGTTATAGAACATCCAAAACCGTTCAGAGAACATACCTGTACGCGCAATGAATAAGTGGTTAAGTCGGAATTTGCCGACGAAAAAGTAGCCGACGTTAATCAGGGAGATGTTTTCCACTCTGCGTCCAAGAGATATGGTGACTTGACACTGAGTTATTGAGATATTTACTTTTTACGATTATCATTGGGCGACTTGATATATTTTGTACTGGGGTGTCAAAGAGTGCAATTAATATTGTCTGATTCGCTTGGGATTGCTTATCTTTTGTTTTTATCAATGTTTATCTCTTTTTATCACTGATTCGCTTACCGAATGCGTAAAGGAAATGTTTCACTTCTCAACCCACACTGTAGCTATGGTAATGGATTCCACAAAATTTGCCTCTATTATCTTCTTATAATTACATGCGATCCATTTATTTTGCATAATAAGAAAAAATATCTTTTATAACAACAACATGAATAAGGTTTTTATGCTTGGCATTCCTTACCAACTAAATACAATTATTCAGATGATTGATTTTCTTTTTTTCCTCTCATTTTTATTGCATTTTGCCCTTTTTCTCACAGAATGGATTTTATGCCATTTTTATCTGTGTTACACTCCAAATATGTAAGTAACTTCATATACTAATTTTTACATTTATGGTTAATCTATTCCCACATTGTTTTGGACTGATTATACGGAGAAAAAGTATTATGTACATGTAATATGTGTTAGTACAATGAATGTACAAGTATTTACCCATATTTATGAGTAATTAATCTTTCTTTGGATAGTTGATATTCGTTACAACTTGCACATTAATGGTTAAAGTGATCTCTTGCCTTTCACTAGGCAGAATAAATCGATCAACATTATTTGGACCGTTGTTCTCCAATTTGAATTAACTGTATGTTTCTGGTTTAGTAGACTTAAGTAATTAAGTTTTACATACATGAAGTTGGATAGAAAATCACACATCATTACTCTGTTGCCATTGATTAATGACACTTACCATGATTTTAACTTAAATATAAAAACAAAGGATACACTTTCTACAGATCCTGATCTGGAGTAGGATCGGCACTATTTAAAAAATTGGAAAATGGATCAGTTGTATTAAATTAAATGCAATTCAATTAGTACCTTCAGGCCTAAGCGCTTTCTTCACTTTGTTCATCATTTTCATGGTGATATTTTTGTTTCTGAATTATTAAAAAAATTAAACAGAAAATTCAAGAATTTTTCTTTCTTTTTATTTATGAATATCTTGAATTAATAATTATTGTAAGGAAATGAGGCAAAAATGTTTTAAATAAGTTAGATTTGCGCATGTTTGGTCAATTCTTTGGCAAACAGTCGTTAAACAAATGATCACTCTTATCTAACTAAACTCTCCTTATTGGTAATAGTAATTTAATTGCAAAGGCTTTGTGCTGGTGAGGAGTTACCAACATTTTATACACACGATTACCAAATTTCATCGATTTATTTGGAAATCTCAATTTTACACAACTGTGCAAACTATAAAAGTCGTGCTCTGAAAAGTAAAGAAAATCGACTTAAACGACAACTTTTTCACTGCGTTCACAGATGTCAGGCCTACGATAACGGAGCAGTAGAGTTCAATCTGTATCTTAAAGACACACTTGAGAATTTCAACCGTTCACATGCGTTCAGTATGTTGAGAGTAGATTACGTCAATTATTTCTCTGTGACAGTGAAGAGTGTATCTCTATTACGATTTCAAATGGAGATACGTATTTTTAATAAATTATTAAATCAAATATGTATGACAGGCATCGACTAAAATGTATATTAATTAAATAATACTAAATTATAAATTATTTCTAAACGCAATTTCTTCACCATTACATTTAAAAACAATTACATACGAGTTAAAATCATTATATAGTTAGAAATAAAGAAAAATATTAAAAATTAATTTCTATTTTAACGTAGCTTCATTTGTAAAAACCTAATTACATTTCATTCTGACCTTTAAAGCATTTGTGCAGGAAAAATATCCCAACAACCAATCTAGAGGTCCTGAATCTCTGTGCTACCTCTATGAGTTTATTATATACGAAAATTTATAATAATGACTATTTCGTTCGACGATGGAGTTCCCCAAACGAACAATCCATTACGTCTGATTGTTTCAGACGTTGCAATGGACTGTTCATAATCCGCATCATAATCTGACGAATTCCTTGAACAAAATACAGGCTGAGGTTGGGGTAGATGCTGAAACAAAGAGTCATGGAAAGAAACAACATGACTGTTCGAGAGACGCTGCGCCCTAGGCAGAGGTGCCAACGTTTCCCCCGCAATTCTGCGATCTGCAACCTTCTTCAGGGCATTTTGCATTGAGGAATGATGCAGAATGGTGGCCGAAACGTTGGCACCTGTGCCTAGGGCGCGGCGTCTTCCGGACAGCCAAGTAGCTACGACTCCGGCCGCGGAAACCTACGCTTTGAATGAGTTGCGGATCCTTCAGATTCCTCCTTTGGACGCTTCATTCTCCATCCTCTACCCACTTCGCCTGAGTTTATTAAAAAAAATCCCCATGATCTAATATATCTTGAACAATACTTTCAGTAGGCAGATACAAGGCTAGAGTTGGAGAGAGACAGAGATAGAAACAGAGAGAGGTAGAGAGAAATAGGGAAAGAGATAGGGAGAGAGAGATAGGGAGAGAGAGGGAGAGAGAGGGGGGGGGAGAGTGAGAAAGAGAGAGTCAGAGAGGAAGAATGAGATGGAGAAAAGATAGGAAGAAAGACAAAGAAAGAGCTTGAGAGTATGAGGGGGGAGAGAGCATCAAACCTGGATCATGGCGACTGGCAATAAGGTGGTCAACATAGTCATTTTTTCTTTTATACATACGTATATACATAGTATAGAGATAATTATATAATGCTGCGGAATATCGATTTTGAGATTTCAATGGAAGTTCACGTTGTGGGGTCCCTGGATTCCGAAAAAAATGTTTTTTTCAAAACGTTCGTCCGTCTGTGAACAATACTAGCCTCTCACTACGTGTGAGTTTTTCCAGAATGAATTTTCCGGTTGCACGGTCAATATGGCTAAACTGGAAGGTCGGCGACTTTGAAAAATTTTGGGAGTACATTGCATTGCGAGGATTTTAAATTTTGAGAGAACTTTGCATGAAGCCCCCGGAACATTTTCAAAATTTTTTCAAAATGTCTCTAAATTTTTCTTTAAGTTTCTCATTTTAACATAGTTAAATACACTCACAATGATGGTATAGTTCCGATTTTCACTGTTAATTCTGAATTTTCAAAAATTGAAAAAAAAAACAAAAAACAACCGTTTTTCTTCCTTAAACTACAACTCATAAGATAGAGGTTTTTTCTTCAAATTAAATTTGTTTTCCTCAATTAGTTCAATTTATGTTATGTATTTTTCTTGGAAATTACATTTATTTAGTGCATTTATCATCTCTTCTTTCATTAGTATTCTCATAATTGTAATTGATTGTACTCGCCGCGCTCGGTAGATCCGTTAAACGCCCACGATCCTTAAGTAGATGGCTCAACTGCCACTGTGGCCCGGTCTCGACAGAAATTAGGTTAATAAATGAATATAACGCTCATCTGCGCCATTCGCCTCGTCTCATTTCGTCTCTGACAGCTCGTGTAGCTTCATAATGTAGTATTCTCGGGCTAGTTCACCCGGCGCTCGGCTCTTCTAACGATGAATTACGAAATGATTTTCACGGTTTTTACAATTCGATTTCATTGAGTGGAGCTAGAAGACCTACTAATTAGCACTCGGAATTAAATGGAAGCAGATTGTTAAGCAAATTTAAAGTAATACCTTGCAACTCAAGTCATTAAGTAACTCATGAACGGAATTGACTTTTGCTAACGTGTATACACAAAGGTTATACGCACAATCACTTCTTTCTAAACAGTACTTTTATCATCAAGCAATATAAATTTCTTTGAATCACAAGCAGCTTTTGATTTTATACCAGATAATACTATGAATGTATATTAATTTACGTCAATATGTGTGCAAGCTGGAAGTACCCTGAAATTGTACTACATTTTCCCTCCACGGTGACAATCACAACAATATCCTAGATGATTCAGGGGAACGATTCAGCACCATAGGCAGAAGTTAGTAAAGCAGGTTGTATTCACCACGCAACATCACATTGCGATTTGAATTTTTGGTTAATTGGAAGGATACCACATCGGTGACTATAAATATGTCATACAAAGGAATGCCGCAGCTGTCATTCTACCAGCAAAATTTCCCATGCATCTCTGATGAAGGGCAATAGACAGGATTCCCGAGTCCCGTCATAATCAAAGCAATTTCAGTACATCGGACGAAATTCCACTATTGTGATCTCATAGCGGGTAGGAATTCGGCTCCCGGAACGCAAGCTTTGCAGCGACGCCCCCGCTGCGACGAGCTGTTTCGCCCGCCGCCCCGCTGCGCCCTCGCGTGGCTTGCCAGGGCTCGCCACCTGCGCCGGCAGCCCCCCGGCTGCGCCACCCCCGCCCGGCCACGCCCCCGCCTCCGCCGCCGCCGCTGCCACCTCCCACGAGCCCACCCCCGGGCCGTCTCCGCACCCCAGACCGCCCCCATTCTCTCGTCGCCCCCGCCCCGCCACGCCTCCGTCCTCCTGGGCCGCCCCCGCCGCCGCCGCTGCCACATCCCACAGCCCACCCACGGGCCGCCTCCGCCCCAGAGTCGTCTCCGCCCCCCAGGCCGCTCCCATTCTCGCGCCGCCCCCGCCCCGCCCCGCCTCCGTCCTCCTGGGCCGCTTCCGCTGACGCCGCTGCCACATCCCACAGTCCACCCACGGGCCGCCTCCGCCCCAGAGTCATCTCCGCCTCCCAGGCCGCCCCCATTCTCTCGCCGTCCCCACCCCGCCTCGCCTCCGTCCTCCTGGGCCGCCGCTGCCGCTGCCACCTCACGGGAGCCGCCACCCCCGGGCTGTCTCCGGTCCCGAGCCGTCTCCGCCTCCCGGGCCGCCCCCGCCGCTACCCCAGCCGCCCCCGCTTTCCCAATCCACCTACGCCCCCAGACCACCCCCGACCTCACCACGTTCTCTAGATCCACCTCCGCCTCCCGACTCGCCCCAGCCGCCGCCCCCGAACCACTCCCACAACGTTCTCCCGAGCCCCCTCCGCCTCTCTCGTCGCTCCAACCACACCCCGCGCGCTATCCCGCTCACCCAAGCGGCCTCCGCCACCACCTCTCCCTCTGCCGCCCCGCCGCCGCTGCTGCCGCATGCGTCAAAAGCACTCGAGAGCACACGCTCCGAGAGCACCTCCGTCGACGCGAAACAAGGGCTCATCCGGCCTCGACATGAACGGCATTGAAAAATATAAATATGCTTAAAAATAATTATAATATTTGTGAATTATGTTAAGAATGTGAAATGTGTTAAGAGTGAAATATGTTAAGATCGCAATATATTCAGCGAAAGAATCAAGCTTTATATTCAAACTTCTTCTAGTTCAAAATATTGAAGAAAGATTAATAACGTGTGTGTTTGGTAGGTGTCAGCCTCACTAATACCGGAGGAGAAAGAAAGACTGGATAGAATGGGACCGTTCGAGTGTAGCACACATTCCTTCACGCATTCTCCTACGCCATCAGAACGGGCACGCCATCAGAAAGAGATTTGATGGGAAGGGTGATGTTTACTGTGTGGAACAGCCCACACAAGAAAAAATAACCATAGCTACGCCGGCCCCGTCGAACTACCGCACTACCGCACGTATGCCTTAGCAACTTCCGCCACCGGACCGAACTAGACATATTAATTCAGATTATGAAATGTAAATATAAATATTGGCTCTCGAGCACTCCATCCCTGAAGGAGACCTTGATATGATGATCGAAACGTCATCACAGTCGTCGTCGCCTGAACAGCCGAAAGACTTCACATGACTCCGGGGAAGGCCACGATTACACATACAAATATTCATTAAAGACCGGACTGAAAGAAACGCGTTTTCTTCAACAATCATTCTTCCGTTCATTCTTTTATTCTCCCAGCTGTGCCATTCTCCACCAGAGCTCTCCGGCGCGGCGTGGCGAGGCGTGGCGTGGCGACCAGCAGTCTCGCGGCGCCGCCTGCTGGATGGGTCGTCCGCGCTGACCTCACGTGGCCAGGGAGTGGACTCCACCGTCCGCCGTTGCGACACGGCCCCCGCCGCGCCGCCACCGCTACCGCTTACCGCCACCGCCACTGTTACTGACACGGCAAATGCGGCCGCCGCCACCGTCACTACCGCCGCCGCCTTCGCCTCCGGCATTACCACCCGCCACTGCCACCACCACCGACCTCGCCTCCGCCGCCACCCTCGCCCCCGCCGCTCCCGCTGCCCTCGCCCCCGAAGCCCCACCGCCGCCGCCACCCCCACCACAACCTCCCCGCCGCTGCCGCCGCCACCACATCGCCACTGCCATTTCCCCGCCGCCGCCGCCCCCACCGCCACCTCCCCGCCGCCGCCGCTGCCGCCCCCATCGCCACCGCCATCTCTCCGCCGCCATCGCCACCGCCGCCCCCACCGCCACTGCCACATCACCGCCGCCGCCCCCACCACCACCTCCCCCACCGCCACCTCCCCGCCGCCACCGCTGCCGCCCCCATCGCCACCGCCGCCCCCACCGCCACCTGCCAACTCCCCGCCGCCGCAACCACCATCACCACCGCCGCCGCCCCCACCGCCACCTCCTCCCACTGCCCACCTCCCCGCCGCCACCGCTGCCGCCCCCACCGCCATCGCCACCGCCATCGCCACCGCCGTCACAGCCGTCCTGCCGCCGCCTCCACCGCCACCGCCGCCGCCCACCGCCCACCGCCATGGCTACTGCCGCCGCCCCCACCGCCACCTCCACCTCCCCGCCGCCGCTGCCGCCCCGCCACCGCTGTCACCGCCGCCGCCGCCCACCGCCATCGCTACCGCCGCCTTCCCCACCGCCACCTCTCCACCACCGCGCCGCCAAGCAAGCGCTTACGGGCACGAGTGCGCGGCGGCTGCATCACACGGAGCCCATAAACGCCCATGCGCGCGTCCGCGCCCCGCCCCCTCGGCTGGCCTTGCAGCCCATTGCCGAGCGGCGCCCACGCCCTCTGGCTCTGCGCACGCAGCTCGCCCCGCTCGCCACCAAGCCCCTTCTACTCGCTCATTTTCCACAACATTTTTCTGTACAGAAAACAGATGGAAACCCTTCGATTCTATGCGGTTCTGCGGAGCGGTATCGAAACTGAATGAGCGAGATCCAGCGTTTTACACAATTTCGTTTTCTGCACGTAATCGTAGTGTAAATATTTTCTTTGGACGCCGCAAAAAGCGCCGAAGAACAAACGTTTGAATATCGCGTACATGGTAGCAAATTAAGTTAGGTTATTTTAGGACTCAGCACGGAGCGAGACGATATTCGAACATAATATACGTTTTATTTTTCACTACATAATAACTTCACAATTCAACACATAAAACGCTGTCGAATCTGTACAAAAGAAATATGTAGATTTTTTGAAGATAAAAAAGTACTCTCCAAGTATTTCACAAAAGTACTCTCCAAGTACTCCACAAACTCAGTCTGATACGTGTTATGAAACCGGGAGCGGTAGCTCAGTGCATCAACTGATGTCACTGCAGCGCCTCTGACCGCGAGGTCCTAGGTTCGAGTCCTGACGGCGGCAGGATTTTCGGCACTAGCTTTTCAGCTAGGTCGAATTCAGTCGATGTCTGGAGGAGAATTCTAGCGGCCGGCTGCTCTGATCGGTAGTTTTCCGTGGTTTCTACGATCAACACCAGGCGAATGCCGGAGCAGTACCCTATCAAACGGGCCACGGACCGCGCGCGATCTATCCTTCCCATTCCTTGTCCTTTCCTCTCCCCTTACACACACACACACTAACATGCACTACACTACCACATATCCCGGGGGACCGGTCGGGAGCTGAGAGCTTGTCCCGGCTGGGGCGGTGCCCCGCTGGTGGGAGAGTCCTGGTTAGGGGGAAACCCCACTAGCCGACGGTAGGTCGGTGCCGGATCTCGCCATCCAGCGGGGGAAGATCACCGCCATCTCCCGAGAAAAAACATGCACTACACTAACGGGACTAATGACCTGAGTAGTTGACGCGCCCGGAAACATGAATCAATCAATCGTGTTATGAAGGCGAATATATAAGCAATACACAACAAATTCTGCCGCGCGATTTTCATTTCATATTGCTGGTTTGTAAACAATCAGGATGCCATGGAAGAATTTTTGTGTCTTGGACTGAAAATAACCACGGGGTACTGGATTTTAATCAACGCCACCTACATAGATCTATTTAGGTGATATTGGTTTAATTCTCCACCTATCCACTAAGATCGCAGGGCTAAAACAGGCAAAAACAGCTTTTGGATTTTTTTCAAATATTCTGATCGGATCCGAAAACAAATTATCAGTTCCCATGAGGAGACCGTGACGCGTCGAATGACACCTCGAATGACACTCTCGATTGGTTCACGGGAAGAGATCTAGCCGTGAGTGACGGAACCGCATAACCAAACATCTGAATATCCACACACTCGTACTCACCGCATAACCAAACATCTGAATATCCACACACTCATAACCAAACATCTGAATATCCACACACTCGGTAGTTACTCAACTACAGTATAGGGATGCTCACTTCTATCTTTCATGGGGGGGGAGGGCGAAATCATTCATTTGGGATTGAAAATAAATTCCTAATGAGTTAGGAAATGAATTCCTACTGACTGAGTTAAGAAAACACGTGAGTGTGAGTAATGCAAACGTATTAAACCTTCGAAGCCCGAGGAAACCGTAGGAAGCATCTCCCTACTAAAATAAACGATCATACAGATATTAATTCGACGAGAATGCTCTAAAGTGTCAGTTTTCCTATCCAGGAAATTACTGACTCTTTTTAATAAATAAGAACTGAGATACGTTTACCTCTTACGTTTTTTAGGTCGCTTTTCAACATCTAGATCATAAGCCTCTTCCTTTAATTTACATAATAGAGGCATATTTGGTTGTGCCCAAAACACAAATTTGTCATTTTCTACATTCTCATTTTTTACATTAATCAGTTATGTAAATACACCATTATCCACGTTTCCACAACAAGAGAGCGTTATGAACTTCATACATTTTATGGGCTTACTTTCAATAAATTTTCTGCCCATCCTACAAAGAATGTGATCCTATGCGATTATTTCGGCCATAACTTCTCTGAAATATGGTTGGTGTTTTAGGGCGATGTTCGCTGCTTTAAAAAAAGCCGATGTAACATATTCCCTCTCCGTCCCACCAATATTCGACTTGACACTTCGACAGTGCCGGATTTATGAAAGGGCATAAAGGACCAGGATTCGAAACACAAATTGTGAAGGATCCTAAAACTGCAAGACTTTATAATGGAATACAGCCCTACGAAAAAGTCTTGGCTCAGATGGAGTAGAGGCTATCGATTTATCTCAAATCGTGGGTTCGAACTCAACCAAAGTCGATTGATTTTTATGCTGCGGAATATCGATGATCGATACGTCGGTAATAATGTAGCATATAAAAAATATCACTGGAACATCATTTCAGCGTGTGTTTGAAAAATTCAATCCTGCATTAAGTGAAACGTTGTACCAAAACAAAATACAATTTGGCCATCGAAATGACAATGAATATAAAACAAGGGTCTGCGGACCTGTCAAATCGAATGCTCAAATTAGCGTGCACAACGCTACTCGGGAAATCAACAGCAAACTACTTCAGAAAATAAATTTGCCAACTTGCCCAGAACAGGAACTTTTCAGCGAAAGAAAGTGGGGCTTTGGGGATGTAAACCTACCACTAGGCACACGAACACACACATACTGGTCATAATACTATATATAATATTTAAATCTCGATTATTTTACTTGTGAATCGAAACACTTATTTATACAGATTGAGTTGATCCAGTTATTATCTAAAAATTTCAGCATTAGACGATTTAATATGCAGGACGTAAAAGGCTCTTTCTAATCATTTGCCTTTATTCAAAAAATGTAATTTTGTCAGAATAAATTCTCATCGAAAAGGGGGGAAGCATAATTAACTCTCTCCTTAATATCCTCCGCTCTTGATTACCTGAAGGTACAGCGCGTATCAGTTCCCACGGTGCTTGCTCGACAATCTAAAGGTGTACAGCCCTTCCAGTGTGAGGTGGTGAGCACATTGTATAGAGCGCCAGCAGCCTACTAACTGCTTGGCGATGTACAACGTGGTTCAGGTGCTCGGGGACGAGTACATAGCGATCAGATAAATCCTCACCCCCTTCGGGAGGGAAGGCAAACCGTCAGGTCGGCTTCTGGGCTTCTTTTCTTTTGACATCGCTCTTGATACTCGCCGGCACTCTTGAGAAATATTATTTACTACGATAGCTTGATCATGCTGCTATGATCATGAACGTATAAAATCATTTGTTTAGTCCTGTTTTGCATTCAATTTGAAAAGCTATTTGTTTGCCTCCACGGGTATGCAATTTGTCAGAACGTTAAAATTAGTTCGTTCCCTTGTGCATTGCCTGATGTAATTCTGATAAAATTGATAATGTGCATTTGTTAGTAAGAGTATTTGCAGACAATCAATGAAATGTGGATTTTCTTTCCTAAATTTTGTATCTACGATATACTACCGACAATGAATGATTTTGGAATCTGAAAATTATAATTTGACATCTCCGTTGCCATTACATCAGTACTGCGCGAATTTTGAAGCGTGACTGTTCATTCAATGGATGTATCCTCTTTCCGCTGAAGCACATATTCCTGATGGGAACATACAATATAATTAATTGATAAGTCCATGAGCAATGTAAACATTTCGTAAAACAATTTAATTTATTGGAGTAAAGCACACGATACAAGTACGTAACTGAATCAACTGTAAGAATCGAAGCAATAAACATTTATCTCCCTTCAAAATCATGTACACAACGAGTTTCATGGAAACTGTTTACCGTCGACAATTTGTACGACGGAACCTCCATAGAGAATCTTCCATAACCGAATATTAGTTGAAACGGCATTGAAAATTCATGATCCGAAGGTTTGAGTTACAGATTCCAATGCATTCATTTCTAAACCGATCATTAATTAAGCACGTAGCTCACAGGCAAAAGTAGCCGGAAAGGATAAGTCGCCATTTCAATGGCGGGAAAGTGAATTACGTGCCCAATTCCAGCGCAGGTTCACCTCTAGTCTGGGCCCCACCCCCCTCGCCCTCTTCCGCAGTGTAAGCTCTCGGCCCAATCATCTTCGTCGCCTCCCGCGCTGCCTCCCTCACCTCCCGGCGCACCTCGATGCGAGGGCTTCTCATCTGCGCCACCACCTCTTCCCTCCCCGTCCTCAGACTTTGCCTCGCGCGTTGCGACGCGGTGGGGGCGGGGCTTCCGCCAGCAGATATTGCTTTATGCGCGCCGCTGGCGGCGAGCGCGGGGGTGTGGGCGGCGGGGCGGAGAAGGAAATGGGAGTGGAGAGGGCGAGTGCGGGTGGAAAAGGCTGGATAGCGAGGAAAGCGGGTGCTGGAATGGCGGGGTATGGGGAGTGGCGCAGCGAGGGAGGTGGGGATGTGGAGGGACTGTGGTGAGGGTGGCGTGGACGGGGGTGGGGGAGGTGGGGACGGAGAAGGCAGGATGGCGAGGGGCGGCAGGGGGCGGGCGGGCGGGCGGAGTGGCGGGGCGGTGGGGCCTGGGGGGCGGCGGGGTGGCGGAGTGGCGGGAGGCGGGGTTGCTGGCTGGGGAGGGAGGCGAGGGCGGCGGGGCAGCGAAAGCGGTGAGGGCGCTGAGGGCGCTGAGGGCGCTGAGGGCGCTGAGGGCGCTGAGGGCGGTGAGGGCGATGAGTGCGGTGAGGGCGGTGAGGGCGGTGAGGGCGGTGAGAGCGGTGAGGGCGGTGAGGGCGGTGAGGGCGGTGAGGGCGGTGAGGGCGGTGAGGGCGGTGAGGGCGGTGAGGGCGGTGAGGGCGGTGAGGGCGGTGAGGGCGGTGAGGGCGGTGAGGGCGGTGAGGGCGGTGAGGGCGGTGAGGGCGGTGAGGGGGTGAGGGCGGTGAGGGCGGTGAGGGCGGCGGGGCGGGGCTGGCAGGGCGGGTGGGGTAGCGGGACGGAAACAGCCGGAGGGTGTGTGAGGGCGGGGGTGGTGATGGCGGGGGGTGAGAGCGGCGAGAACGGAGAAGGCATGATGCGCGTGGCGGCAAGGGCTACTGGGGTTTGGAGGGGCGGAGGCGGGGGGTGAGAGCGTGTGGTGCCTAATAGGATTGCGGCGTCCGTCGGCAGCTCCTCCCTGCCATCCATCGGCGTCCGGGATTTTTGGAGCTAATATTTTCCTCTGGCGGCGGAGGGGCGGCGGCCGGGGGCGGCGGCGGTGGAGCCAACTGTCACACGAACTGATCTGCACACGCGCGGCGCCTCGCTTCGGGGGTCCCGGAGGGGGCGCCTGAGGCGAAGCAAACACAACAGGCGCCGAAGACTCCTCTGGGAGGATTTTAAAGCTAACAACCAACGAGGACAGTGAATGATAATTGTAAGTCATACCGACGCACTTTTCGACATCGCATTCAACAGACAAGTGTCACGAATAAAGCTGAATGGAACTGTTAAGCCGATAGAGAAGCTACATAGGTTTAATATTGACGTTTGAGTTCACTAAACATCTCCATAAATCCAACAATACTGATCTACAATTATCACTTCACTCTACAACTTTCGAGCAAAATTCCAATAGCTTAATGGTTCGAAACATTTATATACATCATCTTTCATTTTATGAACGAGATCAATATGATAACATGCTTGGAATGGTTGTATTCTAATGTGATTCATCAGCATAATCTGTTATTCAGGTGCATTTCTTTAAAATTTCGAAGGTTTATAAATGGATCTCATCTATCGTTTCTAATATACGCGCAGCATTCTGTTTTGCATTGTTTATTTTTTATCCAACTGCATTCCCGAATAGATATTCTCTTTTCATCATTTACATCGGTAATTAAATCAGTGTAATTGAATAACACTCTAGAACTAACAGTAAAATGGAATAGCAATTCAATGTTCTCTATTGAAGCTGCGGAAAAAAGCGTTGGTGGATCGAATTTGTGTTCCGCGAAGCTCATGCAATTTGCATGCCATTACGACTCTCGTAAGTGGTCAATTCAACGAATTTCATAGTAGCGCTCAAAAAGTATTTTGGAAGAAAGGTATGCATTACTCCTATTTCTAAATGTGATTTTGGTCCTCAAAGCCTTCATCCAAATTGTTTACCTACAATATTCGAAGATTAACGTGGGATATCTTACAGGCCATCGTCATGTAATGTTAGAAGTTATAATACTCGTATTATAAAAAAATACTGTATTTTAAATTGTGAAGTGATAATCATGCAATTTCAACTTTTGAGGAGAAACTAGTACACAATTAACCTAGCCCCAGCAATTACAACAAAGCAACCCGTGGAATTTCATACTGACACGAACAATAATATTAAACTGTAAATTCTACTTGTACTTTGCGGACAACTGTCAAATTACAAATATCCACAGAAAGTCCTGTTCTGATGCCTGGGTTTACGAAATAATACTCACCGTCACGTCCCGAAGAAGAGGCACGCGTACAAGCAAAATTACGTAACGTCACAACAAGTCAAAACTCTGATGGAACTTTGCTGACGGCTAGCGTTCAGCCGAGTTAAACACGGAGCAAACCGGAGCACTTCTCTTGCGGAGGATCGCATTACGTATTTCATTTTTGTTTCGAAAGGAGATATACTTATTTTTCAATAGCAAGAAAACGAGAGGCGTAGGGAAAATAGTAGAAGTAATGAAAAGCTGGAGCACAGTTAAGTTGCATATTGAAAGGACTAAAAAGATAATAATTAAATTAGTTCAAAGAATTGGCAGCCCCGACCGGGATTCCAACCTGGGCCTTCTGGTTTACGCCCAGCTGTTCTAACCCCTAAGTTACCGAGACAACCAAATCCTTGAACACTCTGATCGTAAGTGCGTCCAACAAGGTGACGGGAAAGGGGACAATTATATAAAACGATAATAGGAAAAATAAAAAAAAAGATGTAAGGAGGAAGATCTAAGATCAAAAATATTTCAAAGGATAATAAAATAATTCAAAGTGTGTGTTTTCTGCATTGAAAAAGCAAATTTGATTGAATTGCCATATGAATGAAAGCATATATTAACGGATTGGTCCTAAGTTACATTGTTAGAATTTAATAGTTAGTATTACTGACCTAAAATTTAATCATATATTTGCATAACAGACTCATATTCTACATTCACCAAACGCATAAGAACCACAGAAGACTAAAAATAGGTCTTTGAGAAAAATTTGAACCGGACATTCCTACTCGAAGCAATACTTTAATTTGTCGCCAAATTGCAGCACGGTGAAAGCCGAGTCACCTGTCATAATATATCTGGTAGAACGAAATAAGCGAAATGAAATTTTCAATAGCTTACAGGGAAATCGTGAGATCTCTTCGGAAGAGTCTTACACACTAATCCGTGAAGCCATAGAAGTCAGTCATAGAAGGACAAATATAATGACGGTGATGGAGATGATTTGGTTTGAATTGCTCATAAAATTAAAGTAATGAATTGAGTGTTTCATACGGCAAATAACCCTGAACAGTTCCTGAGAAATAATGGTCTTGCGATTAGGTTGTCTCAAAGCGTGTTATTTTTATTATAAGGTAGGTATGGAAAATTTATTTCAAATTAACTACAGTAAAACTTACACAATGCGGAATCTCAAGGGACCAGTATATTTTCCGTATTAAACAAGATTCCGCATTATGCAATGTAATACTGTAGAATTTATGTTTGGCAGGACCGCGACCTTATGTTCATGTTAGACAGATTTCCGTGTATTATACACGTTCCGCATTGAGCAAGTTTTACAGTATATTATGATTTAACTGGGGTTGCATTTTTGCATAGCAATGTTTTCTATTGTGACCGTAAACATTTTTGTACTCGTTATTTGTGTCGATTGACCAACTTTTCCGCCTAGCTACCGGTGTCCCCCTGCCTGGGACTAGTTTAATTCCCCTTGAGGGGCATGTTGCATTATCTTCGCATTAATAAGCAAACTACGTATTTCTGAGCTTTTCTTCGCCACGCAGCTACAGAAACTGAGACGACTTCAAAGGAGAGCTACAACTCTATTTTTGTCTCGGTCGGGATACGAATCCGGGGTCACGCCACGGAAAGGTAGTAACCAGAGGTGAACTATTCCAGAGGCCCGTAAAACATTAATAAGAAAATATTTCATGAGTGAATTAGTCTTTAAAATCACACCTTCATGAGGCATTTACAGGAATAGTATTTCTTCAATCGCAACAATAATACATCACATATCCTCTTAGAAATCCCACGCAGTTGGAGCGTGAGATAAACAGAACGCAGCATTTCCACGAGGAAATCGTGGACAAGAAACGCTTTATCAGGCACACCTGCGATGCCACAAATTGAAACGTCACTCACAGAACGTGTTCAAAAGATTTGCTTCACGATAAGAATGTTGTATCTGGATGACCGACGCAGTGTAACATTCAATGTTTTCCACATAATTCCTTCATGATTTCACAGACAAAAAAACTGCACGATAAATCGGAAACAATTAACCACACACGGAAGAACACGAAAGCGCGTAACGACTCACCGGGAAAACTGAATATGGATTACTTTCATGGTTTCGAAAAAGTGATTAAAGAGAAACTGGAAATTCCTCTTCTATTGCGCTGGTAACAGATTTTCTCCTTCTAGTATGTAAGTGGTTTCATGATACGTCAGTTGAGATATTGGTGACCATACGGCTCAGGACATTTGTTTTCCTTCAGATTTAGTACATGGTTCATTTCGAAGGATAACTTTCTCGAGCGTATGAAGTTCCGAAATGCAAGCATTAATAAGTTGGAGCAACCTCTGAGATTTTTTTTCCGGGAGAGATCAAACAATCTGGCAGACTTGCATAATATGCAGTATAATAATAATAATAATAATAATAATAATAATAATAATAATAATGACAATAACAATAATAATAATAATAATTAATATTATTATAATTCCCGTGCCAGACGGTGTCACGAAATTCCACTTTCAGGCTACAGACATCACTTCCTTCATTACTACACTAGTGCTCATCAAGAAATTGACATAACGATTGCGGACGACGGAGAGTGACGTGGAAGGGATGAGAGGGACGGGGCTGAGTGAGACGGAATGTGACGAAGGGTGCTGGGGCAAGTCGAGGAGAATGAAGCGCGGGGTGGTGCAAGTGAAGCGAGGAAGGGTAGGGCGTAGCGGAGGGGGCGGGGCGGAGGGGGCGGGGCGGAGGAAGCGGAAGGCGGGGCGGAGGGCGGGGCGGAGGGCGGGGGCGGAGGGGCGGGGCGGAGGGCGGGGGCCGGAGGGCGCGGGGGCGAGGAGAGGGAGGGTCGGGGCGGAGGGGTCAGGGCGGAGAGATTAGGGGCGGAGGGGTCCGGGGCGGAGGGCGGGACCCCGGAGGGGGCGGGACGGAGGGTCAGGGCTGAGGGGTCAGGCTGAGGGTCGGGGCGGAGGGGGCGGGGTGAAGGGGGCGGGGCGGAGGTGGTCGGGGCCCGGATTGGGAGCGGGGAGGCGGAGGGGCGGGGAGGAGGGGGCGGGGCCCGGAGGGGGCGGGGCGGAGGAGGCGAAGGGGGCGGAGGAGGCAGGGCGAGAGGGGAGGGCGGGAGCGGAGGAGGGCCGGGCGGAGGGGGCAGGCGGGGGCGGAGGGGGCGGGGGGGAGCAGGAGGGAGGGACGCGGGGCGGAGGAGGCGGGGGCGGAGGGGGGGAGGCAGGGAGCTGGAGAGGGAGCGGGCTGGAGGGCAGGAGGCGGAGGGGGGGCGGAGGGCGGGGGAGGAGGAGGGCGGAGGGGCGGGCGGAGGGTCCGAGCGGATGGGGCGGGGCGGATGGGGGCGGGCGGATGGGGGCGGGGCGGATGGGGGAGGGGGGCAAAGAGGGCTAAGGGCGGGGCCCGGATGGGGCGGGAGCGGATAGGGCAGCGGGGGCGGTGGGGGCTGGGGCGGATGGGGCGCGCCGGGGCGGGATGGGGGCAGGGCGAGATGGGGGCAGCCGGGGGCGGATGGGGGCGGGGGCGGATGAGGCGGGGCGGATAGGGAGCCGGGGATGGGGCAGGAGGGCGGACCTGGGAGGGCAGTGCAGAGAGCAGGGCGGAGGGAGCGGGAGCGAAGGTCGGATGAGGGAGCGGGGCGGAGATAAGGCAGGACGGACAGAGCAAGGCGGAGCGTGACGAGGTGGAACGAGGGAAGTAAAGCGGTGAGAGCAGGGGAGGTGCAAGCGGGGGGAGGGGTGTGTGGAGCAGGGGCAGGGAAGGGTGCGGGCGGGGGAGTGGAGGATGCGAGCGGAGGAAGGGTAGGATGCGAGCGGTGGGAGGGGAAAGTGCTTGCAGTGGGTGGGGAGGGTGCGAGAAGGTGAGGGGGTGCGAGTGGGCGAGGGGAGGGGCGAAGCGAGGAGTGGGAGGGAGGGGGTTGACGCGGCGAGCGCGCGAGCTGTCGACCGAGTTGCGCGCTGTCTCGAGCAGAGAGTTGCCGCGAAGTTTTCTGACGCGGCGCAGCTCCGGCGGAGAAATATCTCCTTCGCCGAACTCAAACCAATCTGGTGGAGGAAAACCTTAACTCGAAGCAATGGACCAATGATTGCCAACAGAACTTCACAGGGCGAGAGAAGCGATTTCATCCGCCCTGCTCCTCCCGCCGACGCACAATCCCACTCCGGTCACTGTGGCCTCGGCCCTTCTCCACCTCTACCACGTCGAAATCGTACTTTTCGCCACTGCCGACTAACCCACCCTCATCATTGTCTTTAATGGGAGCCACAAATTGCGTGAAAATGGATATCAATTGATGGAACATTAAAAACGTGGTAATAAAGAATAATGCCAAAATATTTATTGCGTAAAAGTGTTAGATTGTTAAATGAAACATGTTACAAAACACAAAAGGTGCCTGCAAATAAGATGGTAAAAAGTTGCCTGAAATCAAATGATTTATGAGAACTTAAGTCTATGAAAAAATAATATAATTAAAAAAATTGGGTGTAGAGGAGTGGAGGTAGTGGGAGAGGGCGAAGAAGAAATCTTTCAAAAATCATATTTTTATGTCAGTGTCTTTAATTACTGGTGTGTTAATTGAATAACACTTGATTTAACGTAATACATATTAACAAATATTTACATTAATTTGTATAATCTGATTCGAATTTGTTACCAATATCAATGTTAATTCGCCTTACTCATCCCTATAATTCGCCATGTATTTGTGTGACGCTTATTATCATCTGTTGCCACACTGCAGAAATGTTTAATCTGTTCTTTAATATTATTATGGCTCAAGTCACCGTATTCATCACTAGTCACCACAATCACTCTCTCAAAAACCACTTCCCACGTCTCCGCCGCTTTAATAAAATCGTGCGTTCATCAATATTATGGTTGAAGTCATCGTATCCATCCTGAGTCACACAACAATTTTCTCAAAAACCACTACCCACGTCTCGACCACTTTAGTAAAATCATCTGTTCTTGAATATTATTATGGCTCAAGTCATCGCATTCATCCTAAGTCACCACAGCCACTTTCTCAAAAACCACTTCCCACGTCTCCGCCACTTTAACAAAATCATGTGTTCATCAATATTATGAAGTCATCGCATCCAACGTAAGTCACACAACCATTTTCTCAAAAACCACTATCCACGTCTCCGCCACTTTAGTAAAATCATCTGTTCTTGAATATTATTATGGCTCAAGTCACCGTATTCATCCCAAATCTCCACAACCACTTTCTCCAAAGCCACTTCCCACGTCTCCACCGCTTCAGTCAACGCCACCGTGCCCTTCATCGAGTTACTTTCCTCCATCCTCTCTCAACGTTTCAAACGTTCCTCCGTCGGCGTGTAGCGCTAAGCGTCGGCGGGGAGCCGTGTGTTCCGGCGGGGTCTGCTCGATTCGCGAATTTACGCGCTGCCGCAGAGTAAATATTGAACCGGCGGCCTTCCGCGGCGGGTCCGGCGCTTGGGCGCGCCTTCCGCACGGCGCCCGGCGCCGATTCGCAGAACCCGAGCGCCCAGGCGGGCTCTTCGCTGGAGCGTCGGCGGCGCAGCGGAAGGATCGCATGCCACGGGAAATTAAAGGCCTTTCATTCACTTCCTAGCTTACGTCGGCCGCGCCACCTGCGACTAGAAATTGCGAGCACGCAACTGAAGGAAAATGAAATTATTACAACTAAAACTTGTAGGAACTCGTTGAAGGGCACGGTGGCGTTGACTGAAGCGGTGGAGACGTGGGATCTGATTTTTGAGAAAGTGGTTGTGGTGACTTGGGATGAATGCGATGGATTGTGATCAATGTGGTGACCTGAGCCATAATAATATTAAAGAACATATAAGAATAATAACCAAATCCCACCCACGTGATTCATGTAAGCCACTCTTCATTCATCTAGGAATTTTACCATTACCTTGTCTGTTGATTTACGAATCAGTGGTTTTTGTAAAAAATGACTTGCTTAAGGGCGGGAATATATTTTCAGAAAATACCGATGTCTATTACTATAAAACTCGACGTAGAAATCATATTCATCAGGTTACAGTATCAACAGCTCATTACAAAAAATTCACATACAATACAGGTACACTATTTTACAACACTGCCAGAGGACAATAAACGATTAAATTCGATAGAAAAGTTTAAATCCCAAGTGAAATCGTTTCTGCTGCATAACTGTTTCTATACAATTAGAGACTATACTGAGCATCACAAGGAAAGTAACATTAATTTTAACAGTGATATTTAATGTATTATTTACCATTGGACTGTATAATTCAAAACAATATGTAACAAGTATTGTATCGCAGCTTCTGGGGCAATGACCCCCATCTCGATCAGTTTTTTCGTCCAGTTTCCCTGATCCATTGAGCAAATGCTGAGATGGCCCCTTGTGTTGCTTCTGGACATAAATGTAACTTCATTTTCTGTGCACGTTATCTGGAATTCAGTGGGAAGTACGGTTATTCAGGTTATTTTTTTATGTTGTCGCGGCAGGAAGTATTATTCCGAAGGACAACATGGATAAAAGCCCAAAATATATTGCTTTTTTATCCTTGAAAATAGATTTTATTACTTGGGAGCTTTTTTTTCTTTTCTTCAAAATTCAAGTAGTGTATGACTTAGTGTATGGATCACAGAATTTTGAGGGTGTGCGCACAATTCACTTTTCCCCATGGCACGTCATACGCAGTTTTAACTTTTTTTTGACGTAAAAATTAATAAAATAAAATAAAATAAAGAAAGAACAGATGATTTTACTAAAGCGGCGGATACGTGGGAAGTGGTTTTTGAAAAAGTGGTTGTGGTGACTTGGGATGAATGCAATGACTTGTGATCAATGTGGTGACTTGAGCCATAATAATATTAAAGAACGGATGATTTTACTAAAGCGACTGAGACGTGGAAAAGAACATCAACAGAAATTCCTTACTTCCATATATCACAGCCATTATTATTACACCTAATTTTTCACTCTCTGCACTATGAGCAGGAACATTCACCTGACTATTGCTGGTCTAGGCTCGGTCGATCTCAACAAGAGACAAGACACGAACGAATGTTAATCTCTAGACAATTCAATCAATCGTTTCCCAATCAGTAGAACATCCCAGGAATTCTCTTACTATTCTGCAGCTGTCCAGTATCACTACTTTCTGTATTTTCTCTATGCATGAAAATGGTAATTCCAACACTTGGATTGCGTGCACTGTGATTATTATTATTATTATTATTATTATTATTATTATTATTATTATTATTATTATTATTATTATTATTATTATTATATCCCGTTACAATCGCGTAGAGGACAAGGGTCTCCGGTTGTCGGATGGGCAACATAGTGGTAGAATTCCCGAGCACCCAATTCCGGAACTTCCTTATACAGACGCTATTTACACCCAAAACAAGTGAGACTGTTCACTTTGTCACTGTCAAATTTAACGCTGTTCTCTTTTACTTCACTACTTGAATCTAATTAGCTAACACTTCATGTTACAACTTTCTGAATTGAAACATTTCAAGTTGGTTAGAAATTGAATAATCTAGTGTACGTTCATTGCGTTCGATTTAGACATGGTCTTCCACTTCTGACGATCCATTGCCGAAGAAGACCTTTGGCTGCCAAATAGCATTTTCAGTTCGTCCGACCACCTCAGCCCCGACCCACGACCCACCATAACCAACATAGTCATAATAGTATTAAATATCTTATTAAATGTATCTCAAGATCCCTTCATCTATATGCGAGCACCACCTGGATTAATGCAGCGAAAGCTAACCTCAACAAACACCTAGTTTTAGAAAACTAGTACTTAACAATAATCATTAACGTTACCAACACCCAACTGAACAAAGAACTAAACATTGAACCCATGGCCAACCTTGTATTGATATTATCCATTGTGTTATGGCTCACCACCCATTTCCTGAGACAATCTTGACACACGTCGATCTCTGACAAGCGTCCGAAATTTCGGAAACTACGACAAATTGCGAGATTCCCAGTTTGCGGGAAAATTGTGCGATCCCCAGTGGTGTTAACCGAAATAAAGATTAAATTCACTGGAATAAAGAAGATCTCGCGGCCGTTGAGTCCTTTAGATCTAGAAGTGTTTCTGGCGTTGTGATACCTGTTTTACACTTTCCTGTGGATATTTTTCATCATTCCGAGTTCGATAGTGTTAAATCGATATTGTGGAACTGATAAGAAAACAGTCGCATTTGTTTAAAAAAACGGATTACAGGAAAAATAAAATTTATTGTGCCACAATTGATAGTGTTAAACTTTGCAAGTACTTTCTTCCTACCTTTTCTGGCATATTATATGCCTACTTTTGTATTGCCACAGGGAAAATAAACTTGACTTGACACTTGTTTAAATGGGTTGTACAGGATATTATGGAAAAAATAAGTGTGAAGTATCATTTCTTAAAAATATCCTGAGATGTACTTGAGGATAATAGAAAATACATACAAATGTCTTTAAAATTATGTCTGCACCAATCGGTTCTTGAAATAAGTACTCTTGGTGTAACGATACTTTATTCTGTTATGGGTATCGATATAAAGTATCATTTCTGTTAATGTTTCGCCACATTTCTTCATATTGTTTAATCTTTTGAATGCAGAAGTGGGGTTTAATCCTTGGTTATGTTCTAAAATTCATTTGGTTGTGTGATGATTGATGAGATACACTATTAAGTTGGCCAAACTAAATTTCTAGCACTAAGATTTCATCTATTTCTTGCAGTGTGAGAGTGTTTTGACGATTATCTATGCTTTCTTAAAAATATTTGCTGTTATAAAATATTCTGCAAAAAATCAGTTCAACTGCACATATACCACTTCATAATAAAAGTTGAACATTTTCTAGCGTGAAACTCTTTATTAAGCTTAGACCATTTTTCATCTTTTAATATAAATGCACTTTATATTTAGAGATTAAAAATTTATTACTGATTACTGTAATGATTCACACTGATTATCATTATTATTATTTTGACGGGAGATTACTCATAGGAGGGGATTGCTTGTAGGAGATTACGGTGATTTGCTGGTAACGAGGGCAATCCATGAAGCTCAATTTCTAATTTTTCAGCTACAGTGTTTAAACGGATCATTAGCACAACCATTGTAAATATTTAAAAATTGCCGTAGGATTTATTCTCCCTTTGTATCGTTCGCTGCTACATTTGATTGAAAGCATCTATTTTATTTCACGCAACTCCATTTTAACTGAAGTTAATTCGTTGATTATACTAATTTATCACATGTGATTTACTGAATTTACTGATATTAACATGCTAGCAGTATTACGAACATATTGGTAATTTGATCAGGCAACTTAATTATCGAAATGAAGAACCGCAAAAATTGACATTTTATTCAAAATTAGTCCACAATATCAATCATTGAAAAAAATTGCATTATCACAATGATCATCTTTTATTTATTAATTTAATACGCTGTGAATACTACGGTTAAGATAATAATTTATTACGTCAAACAAATATTTTTAAGATTAAAATTAATTTTTTGCCACTTTTGAAAGAAATGACATGCAGGTCAAGTAGAAACTTATACGTTGAAGTTGTTGCCCCAGTTGTCTTGGTCAATAAATCGAGCCGTACGTGAGGTTCTGTGTTTACTTGAGAGCAACGCACCCTTCCTTCACTTTCTCCAGATTTAAGGGACAAGTGGCATTGACCTCGTCAGAGAGAAATATTTTTTTTAATTTTTCGTGGTGCTTGTGTTTAACTAAATGAAACAGGAATATGTAAATTACATTTTCTACTATTGAAATTGGCACGTGGTCGCTGGCTTTTCTAAACGGGAAGAGTAATAATAATCATTGAATTAATTATTATTATTATTATTATTATTATTATTATTATTAATAATAATAACCACCCAAAAATTGTAACCAACCATAAATTTAATGATCATAATGCCCCTTACTACACATACAAACCTGAACCTGAGTTGGAAAATGAAAAGATCAGAATGTATTTCGATCGCATAATTTTAACGCACAACACTCTAGAACATAACAGGGCAGATATTAAGATTATTCTCAAGGTGCCAAAAACTACTTTTCTTATTGGTGTTCCAGTCCCTTCCCACAGCAACATGCAAAAAGGATTCTCGAAAAAAATAAGGAAGTACAGCGATCTGGCATATCAAATCAAAGATCAATGGAAACAGAACCAAGAATTCATTCTCCCAATAATTATCTCCAGTAATGGCCTTATAAAAAAACACGTCAAAGAAAACCTTCAAAAAATCGATATCCCTCCAAGGCTTATAAAATTAATGCAGAAGTCTCTCATCTTAAATACTTGCCGCATTGTCCGAAACTTTCTAAATTCAGATTCTTAAATAGCAAATAACACACTGGACGAAAAGCCCGTTGTTATTTGAGAATCAGATCTTCCTGTGAACCAGCAATGTGTAAACATTAATATTCTTTCCTGGGGCTTTTATCCAGCCAACAGCCGGTTACCCTTTACGTCCCGATGGGACGCATATTCGACCATACACCAGACCCACACACTTGCGGGCTCCTCTGATCTGGGGTCAGCAGAACGCGAGGCCCTCTGCGACAACACATACAAAGTCAAGGGACAAACAATCATACCCAAGGCGGTAAATCATACCCAATAATATTAATAATAATAATAAAGTAATATTAAGTGAACGACTTCAAAACTCGATGATAGCGATGACAAAAGAAAAGAACGGAGATTCCCGTGGGGCGACTTTGGTAAATATTCTACATCAAGGACGACCGTAAACGAGCGACATTATTTCTTCATTAAGCAAGCCAGCCAGCAACGTAAGCCCAAGGAGACATCGCTGTTAATTCGGATAGCGAAGGCTGTCGCCGCCTCGGGGGATGAGCAAGCCGCCTCGCGGAGTGCGCTTCCTCTTCCTAATTTATGTATATTATTTATACATGGTAATTTATGTTTTGAATGTTCACAAACTTTAAGTCATGAAAGTGAAATATTATGCGAAATTCACAGTTTTGCATCGCTGTAGACAAGTTACTCTGTTAGCCAAGCGTTCTTTAGACGACGATATACTGTGTCGCCGAAATTAACGACTGCGGCCCCTCTTAGAAAAGTCGCAGTTATGTGCGCTTAGGCGATGCGCCTCTGTACGCAATTATAAATCGTTGGATCCACATGGCGGCTGAAACTTTCGAGGCGCGAGGACAAAAAGAAATGTATAGATGTACGGATTCTGCAGGGTTGAGTCGCGACCTCGCTCTTCCCATGTCTTACTTTTGTTGGGTATTAGATTCTCTCTCTGTCTCTCTCTCTCACTCTCTACCACTATCTCTCCCACTTTCCCTCTCTCACACTATCCCTCTCTCACACTATCCCTCTCTCACACTATCCCTCTCTCACACTATCCCTCTCTCCCCCTATCCCTCTCTCCCCCTATCCCTCTCTCCCCCTATCCCTCTCTCCCCCTATCCCTCTCTCCCCCTATCCCTCTCTCCCCCTATCCCTCTCTCACACTATCCCTCTCTCACACTATCCCTCTCTCACACTATCCCTCTCTCACACTATCCCTCTCTCACACTATCCCTCTCTCACACTATCCCTCTCTCACACCATCCCTCTCTCACACTATCCCTCTCTCACACTATCCCTCTCTCACACTATCCCTCTCTCACACTATCCCTCTCTCACACTATCCCTCTCTCACACTATCCCTCTCTCACACTATCCCTCTCTCACTTTTCGGCGCAGTTGCGTTTTTTACTTTTTCTCTGGCGATTTGGGTTCAGACAGAAACCGAAGGCAGAATTTCTGAGAGGGTTGCTTTTTGTAAATACTCGTGTGATTTTTCCTGTGATGCATCTACACTTAAGGCTGAAACGTGCTGCAAACGACTCATTGGTTAACAATAAAGGACAAATAACCATAAAATCGTGTGTTGATGGAAATAGTAGACGCTATAACTCTGAATATCAGTGAAGAAAGTTTGAGGTATTACAACTACCTCCACCGCCTGCGACTCATTTTTCACCGACAATTCACAACAGTAGTCATGTTTAGATGCGTTTTTTGATTTGCCGCCAACTGAGCGGCAGGCAACCGGTCGTGTGAGTCAGAATACCGACCGTTACGTGGGTTAATAACTTCGTAACCTATTTTAAATGCCGTACATAGCATTTCACAAATTTCCATGCCAAAATTTCCGATATCTTATTATCACGAATGCTACAGACCGATGAACGCCCAGCACTGCAGCTGTAGTGAGCAGCCTGGCCGACAAAAGGCCAGAACAAGGCGAGGTGAAAAGCTCCACCTCGGCGACTGCAGCGCCGAAAGCAGACGTCAGCTGCGACTACGACTCCGGGAGGACGGCGGTGAGGGGGGCCCGACACGGGGGGGGGGAGACGCAATGCAAAATGCAACGAACCGCAGCCCCTGCGGGCGGACCTCGGCCCGGCCCGGCCCGGACCAGTACGGCACCCCCCTCGCCGCCGCCGCCGCCGCCAGCGTCGTCACCGCCGCGCCGCCCCGGGACGCGAATTCCACATCCGTACATATTAAATCGCAAGCAGGAGTCGGAGCCGTGTGCGGTGCTGCACTGCGCCGTGGGACGCGGGGAGATGCCGAGCACGGTGAGAGGGGGCGGGGTGAGGCGGGGCGGAATGGACGGGGCGGGGAGGGACGGGACGGAAGGGACGGGGCGGAAGTGAGGGGCGAGGCGGAAGTGACGGGCGGGGCGGAAGTGAGGGCGGGGCGGAAGTGACGGGCGGGGCGGAAGTGACGGGCGGGGCGGAAGTGACGGAGCGGGGCGGGGAGGTGCCGGGGCGGGAAGAGAAGGGGAGGTGCCGGGGCGGGGAGGGGCGGGAGGGACGGGAAAGTTCGGGAGGGGATGGGGCGGGGCGGGACGGGACGGGGCGGGGCGGGGCGGGGCGGGGCGGGGCGGGGCGGGGCGGGGCGGGGCGGGGCGGGACGCGGTGCGGGGCGGGCGGGGCGGGGCGGAACGGTGCGGGGCGGGACGAGTTGGGAAGGTGGGAAGGGGTGGGACGGGGCGGGATGGGAAGACGCGTGACGGGGCCGGGCGGGGCGGGGCGGAGAGGGACGGGGCGGGACTGGACGAGACGGGGGGGGGAGATGCCGGGGGCGCAGGCTTGGAGGGTGCGGCGCACCTGCGAGACCGCAGTTGTTCGGCCGAATGCCATTCAGAGCGTTTAACGCAGATATACTAAGGTTTTGGACCGCCCTCAGGACGATACCGCACACCTTTCAGGAATATGTGAGATGAGAACAGTGTCACCTTTATTTCTGATAGTCGACGTGGGAGGAGTCACACATTTATTTTGTCATGCCCCTTTCCTCGACACGTGACCTGTAACCACATGAAGATATTAATATGGCTGTATGAAATCCGTATTGACTTCTAATGTAGTAAGGGTGATAGGAAGATTATGACAGGGTAAATGTCGATGTGCAGTAATTTAACCGCCCCCTTAAAGCCTACTCTCCGCCTACAAAAAAAAAAAAAAAAAAAAAAAAAAAAAAAAAAAAAAAAAAAAAAAAAAAGAGACCAACGCTTTGAGCTTTTGCATCTCAGTGCCAGCCTTACAACACTAAGGGAAGTTGATGCATACAGATAACTCTGGTATTTTCGAAGGGGTTTCACACTAGTCATTTTCCCGGTGTCGTTTATGACATCAATAAAACCTTCCTTGTATTGCCGGTGCTGGCAATAGCTCGGAAGTGTATGACTGCATACCGAGAAGGGAACACGCGGTTACGGAGACGACGACGGCGGCGGCGGCGACGAAGGGGAAGATTTTATAAGAGGAAAAGCGACCTACCTCTACAAATTGTCAGGTTACTGGCGGGGCTAAACGGGTCGCTGCCGACCAGATACAGGGAACTGATTCCCTTGGATTTTGCTTTCTTATTGTTGGCTTTTTCTAAGTTTTTTTCCAGCAAACAGCCGGTTACCCCTCACGTCCCTGTGTGACGCATATTCGATCATACACTAGACACCAACACACTTGCGGGCTCCTCTGATCTGGGGTCAGCAGAAAGCGAAGCCCTCCACGACAACACATACATGAGAGACGAGGGACAAACAACGATGCCCAAGGCGGAATTCGAACCCGCGACCTTTCGGACCCAAGCTCTGAGTCGTACACGCTCATTATCGGCCATCCAGTTCGGCTTGTTGGGTTTCTTAGGCAAAAATAATGAAAGAATGCGGATTTATTTGATTTTTGAGGACGTGTCGAGGTAGTTAGAAATTGACTTTCATGCCAAGTACATCACAATGAAACAACGTTCATACTCTCCAATGTAGGTCCGCTTAGTGTATGCAACACTTAAAACAACGTTCATCTGCCTTCAGGGACGAACGACTTTCAAACAGAATTGTACGGGAGTTGATGATGCGCCTGTCCATCAACAGGCTTACAGAATAGGTTCCTTTTCATAAACGCTACAAGGAAAATGAAATTTTCATTATCAACTTTTTACAAAGTGTGTCTAGAAAAAATAATTAATCACTTGTGAGTAATTTACAATATTACATTTTTACTTTTTATAAAATAAAGAACTAGTAATTAATAATTATTTCTAAGAAGAGCTGCGTAAATATACTCTACAAATATTGTTTACAGTGATTGGTTCTCTCAAATGTATTGTAATGTAATGCTTTCATGCGTTGTAATTGCTCCCTTAGGGATAAGCTTGCCGTTGCTAATTCGCTTCCAGCTACCAGACAGATCTCGCCGCAACCGAACGAATCAAGCTAAACCACGAGCCCATGCGGCTAACGGACCAAACCACACACTTTAAACGACTCGCTAATCTTCATTCCTATAATTTTAAAGTCAAATCGCCATCCATATGGAAAAGCACGAAACCACGTTTCACATTTTTGACGTTTTGTAAACATCCACGAGGCATCGTACACATTATTCAACGCTGGCTGGACGCATCTGGGACGAATATAGGATTTAGCGTTACTTGGATCGTGGAAAATAACATAAGATGAAAGGAAAAAAAGTAGAAAAAGAAAAACAAAAGTCGTTATTCGTCTCAAGTACAAACCCCATAAATGTAAACTAGGCGTAACAAAATAGAAAAATGATTATATAAAATAAATATAACAATTTAATGTCAATAAGCGCGAAAACTACAGTTTCTAATAACAAACAGACTATTCCAATAGTTAAAGGAGATTTTTAATATGCTTTTAAATAATGAAAGTTTTGTAGATTATTTAAAAACTAATTAGTTTAAAATGAAAAGTTTCATTATGACAAGGTCGATTTTCCTTGGGACGCATTTAGGAAGGAGCCTATACTGTGAAAATATTGATAGATGGGTTTCGATTGTAGAATGTTTCCTTTTTTGTAAATTGGGACATGTGAGTTGACTAGCTGGTAATTTTGATCTTTGGTTCGAGGTCGCAATTCCACTCTGTAAAATATTAAAAAAGTTGAAGAATGATTATAATAAAATAATTATTTATTAATTTTTTGAAGTAAATATTTCCCTTCAATTAAAGTATAATGTCAATTCAAGGTTAGTGACTTAAAGAGTACGAAATACGTTAAAGAGTCGGCTCTTTATACTATCCTCATCTCACATTTTGCTGCAACACGCAGTGATATCGTGAATATTTTTAACTAGCGGTGTTCAGCACGTTCTTTCTCGGCCGTATTTCCACACAAAATTGCGCGAAAAGTGCTCACATGGTCAAAAAATTGTTCATTACCTTATTTCAAAATCTATCTTTAAGAAAAAGATTTCATTTAGAGAAAGAAAAAATCTCTATCTTCAATACTTTAATTGCAGGAAGACTTCGAAAAAATTTTGAACGTTTGCAATTTTCAAAAAATAAGGCTTTTTAACGAACATGAGACCTGCACCATTATCTTAAACACCCTTCGCACCATCCAACAACAAAATTTAATCAAAACGACGAATTTTTAAAAAATTTTGTAAATGCCCCAGGGGCTTAATGTAGAGTACCTCCCAAAATTAAAATATCGGTTTCAAATTCAAGGGTCCGTGACATCAGATAGATCTATTGAAAAATACCAATTTTGGAGAAAATCGGCGTAACGGTTTAGTCGATTGTGTTGTTCACGGGCGGACAGGCAGACGTTTTGCCATCATTCGATTTTTCGGTATCAAGGACCCAGAAAACATAGATTATGGCTACACCACATATTAGAGGATTTTTTTCTAAATTTAGCAACTGGATTTATCCACTTTTTCGGTACGAGTTTTTTTTGCCAAACATTCGCCGTTTTTTCACGCAGCGTTACATAATTTTCTCTCTTCTGTGTAGAGAGAAAATAATAATATTTACTACTTGCAATTATGTTCAAACTTTTGAAAGGAATTTCACGATTAACAAGGAGAAATGTGTCTTCTGAAAGACTTAACAGCCACGTTGCCGGAAGAGGATTAAACATTTGACCCTCTGAAGCCAAAGGTCGAGAGTTATCTCATTTTTCACTGCCAGCTGAACTCTTCCTAGAATTAGCTACGGATTTATCACCGTGGAAAACAGCGTCAGGTGACCACGAAAAGAAATGAAACGCGTTGTGCGTCACGAAGGCGCAACGGGGATAATCCTGGCGGCCGCCACGATGGACGAGGAGCGCGATTAGCCACGTGACCCAGTGAAGCCCGCGAGGGCAGCGTTGGGAGGTCGCGAGGCTTCGAGGCGCATTCAATGCCACTCCCACAAAAATGAAACCTCGCCGCCGCTCATTCCGCGGACGACGCGTGGGCGTGTTCCGTTCACTCGACCAATTGGCTCAGCCCGCGCCGCGGGGCTGTGGGCGGCGGGCCGTGGGCGGAGGCTGCGGCGAAGCGTCGGCGCGTCTCTTGCCCGTTCTTGGCGAAGACCGCCGAAAGAATTTTAGAAAGTGAAATATAATATAACAGTTGTCCAGAAAACCGATCTTAGTGTGATTGACTGATAATTTTGAGTTTCCAGGTGACAAATCAAATTGAAAGATATAAAAACAATCTCATTACAGGACAAGAAGTACATTAAATAATTATATATTATTGGATAAGTCTTCGGGCGACCTCTGGAGGGTGAGGAACCTCTAGAAGCCATCATAAAATCTAAAAACATTGTAAATCACATTACTCTCTTCGGTTTGGCTGGTTTGGACACCTATGTCGAATGCAAGAAGAAAGAATGGTCAGGAATATTTATAAATGGTACCCGACTGTAGCAAGAAAGAAAGGGAGCCCGAAAATCAGATGAAAAATGATGTTATGAAGGACATTACGAGACTAGGGATTAGGAATTGGAATGAGGTAGTTCACGATAGAGGAACATGGAAGGCAGTTTTGGAGCAAGCCAAGACATTGAAGAGAATACTGTAGCGCCTTAGAAGATTGGATAAGTCTCCTCCTTACAAAACAACTTAATAGCATCAACAAAAGGCTGTGGAATTCTTAAAATCCCCACCTTATTAGGACTCTTACGAATCTTACATCCCAAAACTTTAAGTTCGAATAAAGTTAAAATAGCCTTCCCAACAAACACAGAAATAATTAAAATAACATAACAAAATAAACTTATAATATAGCCTAACACTACTACTATCACGATTTTCTTAAGTGTGCTGCTTGTACTAAACGCGCAAATTTTCTTGATATTCCACAGCGGGGGTGCGGGGAGAGGAGAGTCCAAGATGAGGACGGAAGGATCGCGTGTGGTCCGTATCCCGTATTTTAGGATACTGTTCTGACATGCGCCTTGCACACATCAGAGAAACTGTGGAAAACTACCTATCAGATCAGCTGATCACTACGATTATCCGCCAGAAAGCAGCTGAATTCGACCTAGTTATGTAGCTAGTGCCAAAGATATGCCACCAACGGGACTGGAATCCTAGGACTTTCCGGTCAAAGACCCTTGAATGGCAACAGCTGATCTGATATTCACATTATCGAAAAAAGAGGATAAAATCCGAATTGCGACAAGTTGGACAAAAGTCGAGAGGCTGAAGAAAACAAAATAACCTGGGAACACGTGGAAAAGTCAGGGGGTGCTTTTGAATTAAAATAATATTTAACCATTATTACAAAACACGCAGGACAGAGTCAAACATAACTCCCACCTTTAATTGTTGACAAGATGGCTACTTCTTTGTACATGTAGTACCTCTTTTCACTTTTCGCTCTTCCTTTATGTTTTGATCAAGTTACATCAGACTTTGTTTCGCTAATCGCTGTTAGTTACTGGAACTAGTTTAAATGTTGTATTTAAAATTGTTATACATTTTACTAAATTTTTACTACATTATCATTTCACTAAATATGTTTTAAATATAATTGAAGTTGATGACATATTCCAACGTAGTACATATATAGAAGTTGAACAACTTCATCTACGTTTTCTAACATTATAAGAAGAGGCGTGAACATTTCCCATTACAAGCATTCATTATAAATCACAATTGCCAATCAACGAGTGATTAAGAGTAAACGTTGTTGAACCAATGATGTTTAAAATAATATGTTCCACGAATATTCAATTTACAGCAACGTAATATTCATCAGCTATGCCTCCTTGTTTGCACAAAATTAACATGAGCAAACATGAAGTTTCGCAAATAGCGACGAACTCAAACACTTCCACATTGAACTAGTGACTTTAATAATAAATTTAATACAGGCATAAATTACTCCTACAGCTGTTTGTTGACTTCGGTTCACTTCAGCAAATTTGTTTGCCCTTGTATTTACAGAACACACAAGATATGAGATTTTTTGAATAGAAAATATGAATTGCTGAAGCTTTGCATTGAGGCACTATTAAAAACGTACATAAGTTCGTCTCAATGATCTAATTAAATGATAGTTCAGCAATTGTTGGGAAGATACATATTGAAAATTCCCAATGTTTCTTGTCGGAATGCGAAGAATGTGATATGAGAAGTCTTTGTACAATAATGTTAATGACTAATCACACACATGAAGGTTACGTATGTGATAAGAAAAGCAACACTAGCACACAGGCTTTATAATTTTCATTCTTATCGAACCATGAGAATAACGAGTGTGTCAATTCATTCTTTCTTAGGTCATCTTTTTACTTCTTTTTTTCTTTGAATTAAAATAAGTTCTTATTTAGTGAGCTGAAAATAAGCAATAAATCCACGAGCAGCTTTCCAAATTTATCTGCGAATTTATACAGCGATAATGAAGTTGATTAAGACAACTCTAAGGCCTGAAATGTGAAATAAGATATTACAGAAAGCTCATCATTACTATCATATTATAATACTAACTAATTACCGATATTACACAAGACTCATTTCTGAATATGGGAGGGTTCATCCAGGTGAGAAAAAAAATCGGCATATACGTACGCCTAACCACTATCATGGCCGATGGAAGCAGGGATATCTTTCAATCTCATTGGTTCACATACGTCACCTGCAACGTAGTGCATCAGCATCGATTGGAGGGGGCGGTGACAACTGCTATCCACATGATCTACCTGCTACAGATTAAGCCCGGCAGAATAAGGTAGTGGATTGTCCCAAGCGTTAAAATACAATTGGCGAAACCCTAGTGATAAGATAATGAAACTGGAGGTGCTACAGAATGGCACAGACTTTCACGTAGCAATTTTTTCTAGTTTCCTTGGAGTGGACTGGCTTTAAGGCTCTTCCTTCATTCTCTGGCCAGCTGCCATCTACTGTCACCGGAAGTACATTTTCTTGATGTTTTCTTAACTTTTTGGTAGCTTAATAGTAGAACCGAAATATTACTTCAAGAATATTAAAGAAGAGTAAAATCTAATCCAAAATAGATATTTTTATTGAAAATTTTGAAGCCGTTTTTAAGAAATTCATCAATTCTCAATGAATAATTAAGGGTAAAAACTTAGTTTGCAAACTTCTCAGTGATTGCTTATTAATTTGTATCCTAATGAAATATGTATCGTAATGAGTATCATTATGCAACGGGTTGCAGCCATAAAATGACAGAATTAAACCATCGGAGTAGAAAAACCAAATTGTGGGTGTTGTGCACGTATGTGATTTCATTTCTTTCTGTTTGTCTCGCTAGTCGAAAACGTCTTTCTACAGGCTATTTTGAGAAGAGGCATTTATTTATTCGTTTATAGTAACGAGTGTTTTACGTACTAGAAATGTAATAATTATTATAAGTATTATGTATTATTACACTGTAGTGTTAGGTAAAAATCTTTATCCATATTTGTCTGAATGTGAATGACTAGGTGTAGGTTGGTGTGCATGCGAGGGTTCCTTGGTCTGTCTATGTATCAACGCGTGTATGTTTGTATGTATGTATATTTGTGTGTATATATGTATGTGTATGTTTGTATACTATGCAAGTTTATTTATCTATACGTTAGTATGTGTGTATTTTCATTTGTAGTGTAGGAATGTAAAGTCCATCTGCATATCTAGGAAATGACAAAGACAATCTGTTTTTTATATTGATTTTTTATACATTGTTTTGTTATTTGTAATTGTAACTGTAATTTCGTATTTCTGCATTCTGCCACCGGGCATCATCTGCTCGATTGTATAATACATTTCTATCTTTATCACGAACGAGAAGTTGCCCGGCCGGTAGCCAGGTCCCACGCAATCGTTCTGGGACAAGCGCAACAAGGCTGCGCTACCCCTCCTCTCCCGCACGCTCCCACCCTTTCGCCTCTGAAAATCCCACTCCCGCGCAAATGAAGCGCGGGCGCGGTCTACCTCCCGGCCGAGGCGAAGCCCGCAGCAAAGCTTTCCGTGTCGAGTGTTTAGCTTCACTTTGCCTTCTCATCCCTCTGGAAAGATATAACTTAAAACAACTGCTCCGCCGCTACCTTATGAATTATGAAATACACAGTTACGGGCAAAATATGCGCTCTCCCGGAGCAATTTACTCTTCATTTACTGCGCGGCCGTCTCTGCAGAGCGACAAATGAGAAAAACGGTAAGCGAGGCCACATTAGGTCGCGCGGAAAATCTCCGAGTCGTTGCGCAGCGTTTTGTCGGGCTAACATTAAGCGAGGGCTTTTTCATTCATTATCTAATTTCGTTCAGGATGAAACGTACACACGTTTTGTACATTTCGATGAAACTCGGGTTCCCTCGACATTGAATTGCAGATAACGTTTTAAATTTTCAGATAACGGAATGAACTTTCATAATTACCTGATAGTTCTCACAACAATTGCAAACACCCAGATACACGATTTAGTGAGCACGAATACAATAATATTCTTCTGAAAGCGCTGAATGTTTTTCTTTGAAGAATTCATGTGTCATTAAATGTAATGACACACGTAGCAATGATAATCGTAGCAAACCCGGCAGAGTGTGGAGGAGCAGACCAGAACCAGAACCAGGCCAGGCTAGGCCAGGCTAGGCCAGGTGAGGCAGGTTGTAATGGGGTCGAGCGTAGGAGGCTAAGGGTGGAGTAGGCGGGGGAGACGGGGTCAGGAGGCCACGGAGGGCCACAGTGGGATAGGACAGGGAATGGCGGAAATACACCAAAGTACGTACACTGCGATTTATTCACAGCTGCGTCTGACAGGTCATCAGCTGTTACGCTGTCATCCAATCGGAAGCTTACACGACACTACAGTGACGTCACTATGGTGGCGTTGAACTTTCCGATTGGATGACACCCTAACAGCTGATTTACGTTAGAGGCAGCTCTAAATAAATCCAAGTATAGAATTCATTCCTTTTTCTGGTTGATTTCCGGGCGCAAGTGCTAGGTTCCGTAAGTATAGTTCATGCTTTTTATCGCGGGAGGTGTCTGATGTCCCCCTCCCCTCGCTGGATGGCGAGACAGATCTACACGTCGGTTCGTGAAGTTTACCCCAACCAGGTAGCTACCAGCAGCGAAGCACCGGCCCAGCCGGGACAAGCTCTAAGCTCCCGCCCGGTCTCCCGTCTTGCGTGGTAGTGTAGTGCAAGTAAGTGTCAGTATAAGTAAGGGGTGACGTTAAGAAAAGGAATGGGAAGGAAAGATCATGCGCGCTCCGTGTCTCGTTCTCTCGGGTACTAATCCGGCATTTGTCTGGAATTGTTCGGAAAACTAGCAATGAGAGCAGCCAGCCGCTAGAATTCTCCTCCGGCTGAATTCGAGTGTTATGCAGTCGACACTCCAGCCACCGTCTGGAATCGAACCCTAGGACCTCTCGGTCAAAGGCACTGTAGTAATATCAATAATTAATGCTCTGAATCACCTAAGGCGTTTCCTTTATTTCTAAAATGTGATTATGATTAACAAATACTCGAATAACGCAGGTTACATGCTAGTTAATAATGAAATGTCTTATATTTCCAGCAGCCGCTATTACATATGTATCTCCTGATAAAAATGTGAGAAATTCATTAAATAATTTTTTTGAAAGTTAATCATTATTGAAATATCAATATTTTTACTTCCTCTTAATATAATCATTTGATGAGGTTCTCTTACAAAATAAGAAAGGAAAATGCATAACCAACATTCTCGATCATAAATCGATCATAAACGACTCTTAATTACTAACAAACTTGGTTAACGTGTAGAGTGTGGCTTGTTTCCAAGCGTTTAAAGGTCGTTAGTTTTGAGACACACGAATATTCCATGTTTTAACAAGATTTGCGTGTGTGGAGCGTGTAAGTTGCGTGACCTCCTCAAGTAAATCCTGCAAGTGCCTATTATCAAAAATCACTAGCATTTCGGGCAATTTTAGCGAATATTATCTGCGTTGATTACGTTGGTGGGAAGTTGTTAATGCCTAATTATACTGGTCCGCTCCCATTTACGCAAAAACTTCATAATTAATTACTTCAAACAACAATTATTACATAGAATTAACAGTGCCGAACAAATTTCGCAACACTAATGAAAGTTAACTGCTTTCAGGCAGCAATTAAGGCATGTTATTAACCGGCGAGGCTACATAAAAAGTACCTTTACTGTACTGCTTATACAATTTGAAGTGCGAATCACAAAGAATGTTTGTTTCAAACTGTCCGTTAATAAGAGAGCAATATCCATACAAAACAACAGAAAAAAATAGAATATTATGGTATAGTTTTTATGAAATAATGAAAATAACCTAAGTCTTACCAAATTTGTTTAATTTAAAAATATTTAAAAAATTAAATATTTATAAACATTACAATAAATATAGTGATTGGAGCAACATAATGATAATACGCATTGCTCACATTCAATACAAATGTTATAGATCCCTAACAACCAAACAACATTATAATTCAAGCGATTATCAAACGGGTTCATAGAACTACAATAGTCTATATCTATAGAAAGCATCAAGAACTATAGTATATACGATCAGAGATAGGTTTGAATTCAAATTAACTTGATGTTTTCTCCAGCTTATTATCAGAAAATAACAAAAAATGAGTCCTTGTTCCATCTACTTGCAGTAAGGTTTTACATTTAATATATTATTCAGATTTAAAATAGGAATGTGTGTGTGAAGTATATTTGTTAATTGTGCCGGCACCCACAAATTATTTCTCGTTCAAACACCTGGCGAAAATAGAAATGAAATTTTTCCCCTCTATTCGCAAACGAGGCTTTCGCGTGAGAGCCATGATTGCTCCGGGAAACGACGTATCAGCTTCTCAACGAAGTAAGAATGTGTTAAGAACACGAAGGCACGAACACTACTAGTACGTGGACTGAAATAATCGCCGATAAGATAGAAACGTCTTTACCTATTAACAAATAAAGAATTTAGAAATGAAACTTATATTAACGTTTCTGTCTATGTTCTGTTGTTTTTCAGATAAACGCTCTAGGAGCTCAGAACACAGGTCAACAAAGAAACGTCGTCCGAAATAAAACTATGTATGATTTACTATGTATCACGCCCTGATTCCAAATATGTATTTACAATTTATCTAGTACGTATCGTTTATGTGATAAGTATGTTTCAATATTGCTAAAGCACAAATTATCCCTCAAAATAACGACTTACCTACTCAACAATGTAAAATCACCATTAAAGAAAGTATGTAAAAATTGCTAAGTGTCATTCCCTGATTTCAAATATCTGCTTAGATTTTCTCTAATACGAATAGTTTCTGAGATAAGACGGATTTCATATGGTGACTGTGCGAATCCCTAACGGCAAAGCCGTTCTTTCAGGAACTGCTGTTGCTGGGATGTAATGAGCTGTTTTGACTGCCTTATCTCAAAACAGAGAAGGAAAACACAGCGTTCTCGAAGTTCCTCTTGTTGACTCCAACATTATATTTTTCACTCCACTTCATATAAAGCTTGGATTAATGGTCTGGTGAAGACGACGAGTAAGGCAAATTGTGGAGCATTCCAGAATCTCCATGAACAATTTCCAAAAATCAGCGCAGCAAAAGTAAAGGAAGGAATCTTTCCAAATCCGAGAGATTTTAAAAGATAATGCGTTCAGAGAAAAGATGACTCCAGATGAGCAAGATGCCTGGACCAGTTTTTAGTGTGTGTGTGAACATTTCCTTCAGAAAAAAATCTTCAGATTTTGTAAATGGAATCAAAAGACTTTTGTATACATTTCAAAAACTGGGCTGTATAATGTCACTTTAAATTACACTTTCTACACTCCGTTTTAGATTCTTTCCTGATAACCTCGGTGACGTGAGTTTTTCTTAAAAATTTATTTATTGAGTGATAGAAAATTACACAGATCAGTACTAGATTACTATCTCATGTGCATTTGCTGGCTTACACTGTAACTTATACTAAACTTAACACTAAAAACTTAAAACTAAACTACCTTACTAGAGGTGTAGGAAACTACAAGAGTCCCTACTACGAACAATTAGTAGAGAAAATGTTCAAGAACGCTTCGGAAGGAAATCTATTCTTAATTCTAGTAGGGAAGTCATTTATAGTGGCCAGGTTGTAGTGGACGGCTTGGTTTATTGTATTTAGGTTGGAGTAAACATTATTGGAAAGATGGGCAATATGTTTGATGATCGGTGATATATTCAGTTCTTTATGAAGTTGGGCGTTGGAGATGAACCATGGGGCATGTGTTGCTAATCTGAGGAATCTATTTTGTACGATTTGAAGTTTATTAATGTTAGAAATGGATGCATTGGTCCAGATGGGACATGCGTAGAGCATTAATGGTCTGACTATTGCTTTATAAATTGTAACAGCATTTGTTAGGGATAGCCGACTTTGGAGTTGATAAGGAATTTTAGTTGAGCTATTTTTATTTTTGCTTGTTGTTTTAGTGTTATGTGTGCGTGACGTGAGTGGCGAACAAGGTGAGCGATTCTATCAAGGCATCAGAACAAAGGAGCGACGGCACGAAGGTTTCTGGACCGACTCTATGGTGGCAGATTTCTGCTGGATGTTGAAGAAGATCATGAAGTTCACAAAAGACGTGGAAGTTCATTAAATTTATGAAAAAGCTCTACTAAAACCATTTTTTTAGGAAATTGGATATGGCCTTTTTGGTGTAATACATGGATTCGCTATTGTAGAAAAATGGTGGGCGATGTCGGAAATCTGAATGCAAAATTGTAATCTGTGTTAAAAACTGGTTTAGAAAACTATGCTTATATTTCTTATGATTTCAACAAGTTTCATTTTGTAGGTTTGTGTGATTAAAACAGTTATTACAATAGTTTTTTGTAGAACCTTTTGTTAAACCGTTTAACTGGTGTGTAAATCGTCGACTTTTGGAAAACCTTTCGGAATACCACATTTTCTACACTCGTAGAAAGTTCTAAAAGAAATTCAAAATGTTTTTCTAAATTAACAACGAAAAACATGACTATTACCAATTTAAAAACGAAAAGTCTTTCAAGATTAAATTACTTGTACTTTAATAAACTATTATGTTCATTTGTTTGTCTTGTAATAATGGGGAAAAAACTCGAGAAATACGTAGTATTGTAATTAATGTTTACATTGACCCATTATATTCAGAAAGTACCTTATCAAAAGCGCTTTCTCAAAAGAGGATTTGTCATTGCATTCTCACACTCACCGCAGCCTGGAAAAAATAAATTGAATTGTGTTACGTGAATTAGTGAATTATATTTCAGCTATCCCACTAGCACGTCGTACTCTTGGTTGCTTGTCGTTTTCGAGGCAAGTCAGTGTCTAAGCAACGTCACAAGAATATCGTGTATCTACTTCTAAGGTTACACGCAACCCACGCTCAATTCCTGAGTTGTCAGCAGCGAGAGACGAAAGACTCACGAGCTCGTGCTCCACAACGAAGCATTCATTACGAAACAAGGGCGCCTTCTTCGTGGATTGATTAGTTAATTGTTTTTCTAAAGTACGTATGTGGTCGCTTGGCACCGTCGGACTTCCGCATGACGTGATTTACTGTCCCTCGCGATCTCTGCATCACATGGTCGGCTGCTCGCAATTGACGTGACTGACTTGCCCTCGTTTCTTGTAGCGTCTAGCCAGCTGCGACGGTCCGCTCCCTGTTCACCCGCTCGCTCGCTATGGCGCAGCGGGGGACAGGCGTGCCATTTGAAGGGAATATTTCCAAAGTGACGTACATCAAATAATAATAATAATAATAATAATAATAATAATAATAATAATGATGATGATGATAATAATAAAGTTTACAAATCAGGAAGTGGTAGCATTTGGCCATGTAGTTTAAAGTATGAATAAACGGTTTGCACATACCATTTATCACATAAGAAACGCCATTTCGCCAAACGAAAAGCGACATAACAACAAATTGATAAGTAAAACTATAAACAAACGGAAATGGAGAAATATAACTTTCAATAATAAACTCATTTTTTTAATACGCTAAAATGTGAACGTACAGGGCCATGCTAGGGAAAGGGGGAGGGGGGGGGCAACAAGTCATGCCTACGGTTCGCATTTTCAAGATTAATTTTTCAAATTTGTAGGCTAGTAAACTCCATCATTGTAATAATTATACTTTATGCCAAACTTCCTTGGTATTACTAGAATTTAAAGCAACCAAACTAAATCAGTGAGCCTGATTAAACCAATGAGAAAACGCAGGCCTCCCAACCACCTTTGCAGAAAAGCCCATAGTATTACAATTTTAAAGAGCCAAGAACTGAAAATCTCCTAGGAACTGCTATATTAGAAGTCTACACATAAAAAGGAAATGTTCCGTGTATTTGCACAAATAACGATATACCGAGAGCATCCTTGCTAAGTCAAAAGAGTAGCGAAGGTTGATATTTCTACGATAAATATTTTCATATAAGGGATTTTAATGTAGATAATAGAAACCACAAAGTTGTATACTCAGTGAGCCTAGTGACATTAACATGAATTCATGGGTGAGAAAGTGAATTATAAATAGAGCGTAAAATTCATTGAAATTATTTCAATTTCTATTTTTTGAGAGTTACAGCTTTTTGATTATTCGTGAAACTGCAAACACGACAGGCGTTCACCTTCAATCACATTTTACTGCATTCTCGTGGAATATTTTGCATTTTCAAGTCGGACTTCAAACTAATTACCAATTGATTTTGGCTGCATGGATGAGTTAGCTGTACTGGGTATTCATATCCTGTGGAATTAAAAACATAACTCATTAACGAAACCACAGGAATTCAATAAATATTGATATAATACTTGTGTGAGTATTTATCACTACCTCTTTTCATGTGTGGGAAAAGAGGTCCTGGAGCAAAAAAATTGGCTGTTCTGAAACGGCACACTTGGGAACCATCTTTCGTCGTTGTAGTATGACATCAACTGAGTCGTAAGCAATGAGGCATTGAGTATGAGAATATACTTGTAACACTAGGTATGAGAAACTGCGAATTAAAATAATCAAATATTTATATTTTTCAGTCGAAATCGAAACTGATTCATTGTTTTTGAATTTTATCCCAATTTTGGGGGGTATCTATTAAAAACATTGACACCTCTCACTCGGATACACTTTTTACTTCTCCGTCAATTTCGGAGAAAGGTTGAAGATGAAAAAGTCAGAATGTCGAAGATTGTGATTTGAAGGAAAAGCCGATGCATACGCAATGCTCAACACACGTTGAGCTTCATGATGCGTCCTAGCTCCATAAAACTCGATTTCCCTGTCCCCCGAGGCCACGATTAAAGCTTCTTATGCCGTATTATACAAAATGAGCCCATTTTCGACATTCTATTTATTTTTGAAGAAAATACCCTATCCGTAGAGTGTTGTCAGAAACATTTGAAGTTCAATTTCAGAACCAAGTTACATTTTTTTAAAATATATTTTTAATGTGTAGAATTTTGGTCCAGGTCAAACTAGTTTCAGTTAAAACAATTATTCAATTTTGAAAAGAAAACACTCAACGACAATAAAAGTAATTCATTTACGTAAAAAAATATTGTGACAACGCATCCGATAATAGCCAGAATTTGACTGTTGTATTCAACAATTTTAAAACATGGAAATTAGTTGGCAATTAATTTAAATTCGAATAAGCTAAATACATTACAGTGAAAGTTTCTTTATATTCGCAAAGTTAATACTTAATTAAGTAACCGAGGTTCACTGAATTAACAGATTTCAGAAAATGCATAGTAGTAGCTAGGTTTACGCCTCTTAGTCATGGTGAGAATGATCAGTTAGAGCACAGGTGATATGTGCAGTCCGAGCGCCGTTGATGTAGCAACAAACTGCAGTTGTTAAAGTTCCGAAGACTTCACTTAACAACGATAAATTAGAGAATGAGCAGTAACAGTTACATTCGTGATGCACTAGTTTTGTGACAAGGAGCAGTTGGTGTACAAGTGACGGAAGAGGCAGTAAAGATGCATCGCAAGTGGGGTCCGAGCGGTTCCCAGACGATCGAAATGTCGCGACGCGTCGCATCGACGAGACAGCAAGACATTTTGGTTGTTACAGTCACGAGCACAATCGTGCGAGCGATACTTGTATGTGAAAACGGTGAATCCACTGCATAAAGAGTAATCACAAACAACGCAGAATCAATGACTCACAGTCATGGAAATGAAGTGCAGTTGCGTAATGAAAGGGACACACACACGATGCATTTCAAGTGGTTCTGACAGCAAGAAATTCCGGTTGTTAAAGTTATAGTAATATACTACTTTTCCCGGCATTGATTTTATTGATTGATTAGTGATTCCGAGCGGATCAACTGCTAATGTCATTAGTTGTGTAACTGTAATTTGTATATTTATCGTGGGAGGTGGCCGTGATCTTTCCCGCAGGCAGGCGAGATCCAGCGCCGACTGTCGGCTTATGGGATTTTTCCCAACTAGGTATCTCCCACCAGCTTGGCACCATCCCAGCCGGAACAAGCTCTAAGCTCCAACTGGTCTTCCGATATGTTTGGAAGTGTTGGGCGTATAAGTGTCCGTGTAAGTAAGGGGTGAGGATAGGAAAAGGAAGAGGAAGGAAAGATCCTGCGCAGTTCATGACTCGTTTGGTAAGTTACTGCTCCCGGTGTTGATCGGATAAACCACTGAAAACTACTAAAGAAAGCAGAATAGAATTCCCCTCCAGATAGCAGTTGAATTCAACCTACCCGTGTCTAGCTAATGTCAAAACTCCTGCCACCGTCGGGTCTCGAGCCCTAGGACCTCCCGGTCAAAGGCACTGCAGTGACATCAATTGATACCCTAAGCCAGCCAAGCTGGTAGGAGCAGTAACTAAGCCAGAGTAACGAAAGAGACACAAAATATACATTTTACGTTGTGTCCGACCGCTGCAGTAAGAGCAAGAAATTCCGATTGATGATACTCTAGTAAAATACTTTTCGCTGAATTGAGTGAAATCTGAAAATTCTGAATAGCACGGTAGCCAGGTCCGTGTCTCACACTCATGGTGACCACGAGGCGCTGGAGCGCACGTGGCGGAAGGGGCACAGGAAATGAAGTCGTGCTGGGGTCCGAGGGGCCCCCAGATGACCCCAGCGCCGACGAGCGCGGATGGTGGCGGCGGCGGCGACGGGAGAACCGTTAATGGCGCGGGGACGATTCCTCGGCGCCGCCATAAACGCGCGCCCGCCCTTGCCTTGCGCGCGAGCCCTTCGCTCCGGTGCGTTTACGACGCCCCGCAACGCGCGCGCCAGGTAGAGGGCTTTGCATTTAAGGGCGTTTTCCACCAAGTCGTTGGGTCCGTTCCGCCCGCGATGATTTAGTGCTCCCCCGGGGCATCGAACCCAGATAAGCCCTCACCTCCCAACTAACGGCGCCCGCTCTGCCCCGCTCCGCCCTGCCCCGCCCCGCTCCGCCTCACTCCGCTTCCCTCAGACCTACTCCGTCCTGCTCTACTCGGCTCCGCTCCGCCCCGCTCCGCCCCGCTCCGCCCCGCTCCGGCCCGCTCCGCCCCGCCCCGCTCCTCTCTGCTCCGCCCCGCTCCTTCCATCTCCACCCAGCTTCAACCTGCTCCGGCCCGCTCCACTCCGCCCTACTTTGCCCCTCACGGCCCCGCTGTGTCCCGCTCCACCCGGCTCCGCCCCGCTCCACTCCGTTGCGTTCCGTCACGCTTCGCATCGCCAGTTTTCTGCTGTCCGAGCGGGGGTTCTCAGAATTAATGCCACCGAGTACCGCTCAAAATTTGCAGGGATTTTGGCGCATCATCATCCTGGAAATTTCGCAGGAGTTTTCTTTTCAAGGGTCTTCAGATTTCTGAACGTCTAGCATAAGCAATTTGAAGGTCCTTCAAAAGGTTTGTCAAAAGCTACAATGAGTATCGTTTTTGTATCAACCCAGCTGGAATAAGTGGAATTTCTACTATAAATATATGTATCAGTCCAAGTTCAAACCTCAACAGTCTGAGCTGCATTCATTCATTTTCCATGTTTTAAATATTCACTTATTCACTACTGGTTACTTATTTTTCAATATTCGTTTATTGCCGAACTGCTTGTACGCGCACCGCCTGCAAGGAATCCCCGCCCTACGAGTAGAGCAGGAATGCTGAAACACAAGCACTCTGGACTGGTCGCGATCTCAGGCTGCAATTGCTCGCGTGCCACTCGCCTTTCACTAGACTACAGCCGATCGCGCACAAGCACCTTCTCCCATTCACTGCTGTCGGACTGATTCGATAAGCAATGGCACACACTGGAAGCCCAAAAATAATCCCTATGCCGGACAAACGCAAGTTGGCCACTCACTTTAGCACCCCTGGTCTAGACTACTTCCACCCCGCTGCCGCTTTCCGCCTCCTCGTTTCACTCGCTCTCAGTTTCGACCGCCCTCCTCACTTCACCAGGGACCATGCACCTGGATACTTCTCCGTGGGAAGACGGCCTCGCCGCCTCAGAATACTGCACATCCGGGTTGATCACCTCCGTCCTCATTTCTCCTCTCCTAGACTAGACTGACCTTGCCTTCTCATGACGGCACTTCCTGCACCACCACTTCCCGGCTCACCGCGCCTTTCGTCTCACATCACTTTCTACGGACTCTCTAGACAACTGCTTCCAGACAACCCTGCTCATTCAGCATATTCATCCCCGGCTGATTACTTTCTTTTCACCCCCAACTCGCCGTCAGACTTTCGCCCTACTCTCTTCCACCACGTCTGACCGCCAATTTGCTTCCCAAATCATCTCTCTTCTTGCGTTCCCACAGTTCACTACCACTCTCTCCCTCCGCTGCTAATCGTTATGCCGCCCCCCCCTCGCGCATCCAGTTCGCCTTTCGACCACTCACATCACTCTTCCAAACTTCTGCCCCCCCCTGCCATCCTGGTGTCTTCATCCGACGCGTCTTGCTACTCCTACAGTTGTACCACTTGTCTTCCCCTTCACAACATCGTGCTCACCATCTCACCTTCCCCCTACTTCACGATTTGCCACAGCCATAATCGTTCTTCTCCCATCTCCAGGATAATCTATTGTTCCAACACTCTGTTGTCTCGCTGCCTCCAAGCTTGACATTGTCTTTAAGCCTTCTTCATCCCACAGCGGTTCGCGACCACTCCCCTTCACATCCGATTATCTCCCCCTCCCTAATCACCACCCATCTTTCTTCACCGCCGCCTAGACCACGCCATCCTATCCATCTACCCTCGCATCTCAACAATCAACCATCTCCTACTCCAGCATTCTGCCACTTCACTAGCCTCAACACTCTCTTCTTCACACTCATTACCTTTCTTTACTTCTTCACTTCACCCTTCGAAACCATCCACCTTCCTTCCACCCCATATCCTATCAAATTCTTCTGCCCCAACTCCCCGCTTCGCCGTTTCGCCCGGAGCTCCATCGTCAGCCCTTCTCGTTCCCGGTGCCGTTATTGGTCCACCGCCCAGCCATTCCTTCTACCTCATCTCCCGCTATTCTGCTGCCCCTACTCCCCCCTGTCGCAACCTCCACAGCTCCACCCTCAACATTTTCCCTCCCAGAGCAGACCCGCCTTCTCTTCTCATTTCATCGCCGGCGAGTTACCTATGTTCACCTTTCTCTGTACCGGGAGCGGTAGCTCAGTGCATCAACTGTCACTGCAGCGCCTCTGATCGGGAGGTCCTAGGTTCGAGTGCTGACGACACCGGAATTTTCGACCCTAGCTTTTCAGCTCGGCCGAATTCAGCCGCTGTCTGGAGGAGAATTCTAGCGACCGGCTGCTCCGATCGGTAGTTTTCCGTGGTTTCTCCGATCAACACCAGGCGAATGCCAGAGCAGTACCCTAACAATCTAGGCACGGACCTCGCGCGATCTTTCCTTCCTCTTCCTTTCCCTATCCTCACTCCCCCTATACACACACTCACATGCACCACACTACCACATATGCCGGGAGACCGGTCGGGAGCTTAGAGCTCCCAGCCGGGGCGCAAGACAGTAGGTTGGCGCTGTATCTCGCCATCCAGCGTGGGAAGATCACCACCATCACCTACCGAGGAAAAACATGCACTACACTTACGGGGCCAATGACCCAAGCTGTTGACCCGCGCGGAATCACTAATAACCAACCAACTAACATTTCTCTATCTCCTTGCCATTCTGCTGCCGCAACTCACCACCGATTCTCCACCCCCACGGCTCCTCCACCGAGATTGCTCCCACTCCTTAGCGACGCCTGGCGCGCCCCACCACCGCAGTCGCCGAAGCAGCGGCGAAATACCTGCAGAGAAAGCCGTCGCCGTGGCCGCCGCCGCCTCGCAACGGAGCACGCGTGCGCGCGCCCTCCCGCGCCGCAGATTGCCTCGTGCCCTTTCTCGGAGAAGCCTCGTTTCACTGCGCGCCGCAAAAACGAGCGAGTTACTGCAGCAGCTCTTTCTGGCGGCGCTGCAAATCATCGCGTATCTGGTGTTGTAACTATTATAAAGTTTATTACTATTTGAGTGCGGCGGCGGAGATAAAATCGTGCAGACTCTTTGTATTTGTCTCCGTACATGTCTGAAGGATAGACCACGGTAGAAGTGACGACCTTTTAATTGAACTATTGTTGATGTTGGAATGATGAGCCGATAATTCTCGAAGAATTTATCAAGAACTAGATCAAATATGACATTATCACGAAGCTAGAAATAACAAAACTAGTAACGTGTAAATTCATACTAATTTCATTTCCTCCAGAGATATACTCACTTTCCATTTAGACTAGATTTCGTTTAAATAGTTTCATCAAACTGAACATTGGCAGATGTAATTGCAAACAAGTGGTAAAAAATAATGAACATTATCTCATTGGAACTTGTTTAGAAAGCACATCGATGCTACATCCGGCCTGGGTTTCCAACTCATTCTTGAGTTACAACGTAATGGAAGGAACTTAATGAAAATGTGTTTATTGATTTTACTACCGTGTTCGCTCAGATATGAAGAATAGTAGGAATGTATTAAAAAGTCACCCGTTAACTCGTAAATGTCCATAAGAAAGTTGCACTGGAAGATATAATTATTCATTTTATATATATATATATATATATATATATATATATATATATATATATATATATATATATATATATATATATATATATATATTAGCCTATCATCAATATGTGTTGAGGAAATATTCCTAAAAAATACTCAAAGGTTTGTTAATCTTGCTATGAGACGCATTTACTCAGATTTTACCTAAATCATACCATCCTACAATATGCGTGTGGCTCGTTGACCCACAGCATGTGACAGACAAAACAATGGTTACGACCTTGATAATTTGGCATTAAGCTCAGTCTTCATAAAAACGTTATTTCTCATTAGCAATGTGGTGCAATGTTATAGTCCCTTCACGAACACGTCCTAATAGGGTCATTCACATTTCCACAAGACACTATAAAGCCATACAGCTTCGCACATGAAGAGACTGCACCTCTGTTATTTTATTGTAGTGCGCTTCTAACAAAGTAATGTCGGACATTTCCGGCGAGCACCACGGAACGCCATCTTGTTCTCGCGGCTCGCTCACGGCAATTACCTCCGCCACCCCGCTTCTTTGTGTCTGCCCCCTCCCCTCCCACCCCCACTCCACTTCCCCTACGCACACCACTTGCTTCTCCACCACTTGACCCGATTCAAGAATGAAAAGAAATAGTTATGTAAAATCTGTAGTATGTAATGTATTTGTGTTGCGCGCCTTGCGTGGTATTTTTTTTATTAATTTATTCTTATGTTAATGTGTCTTAATGTAACAATATTAGTGAATTGAACATTGTAATACTTCTTAGAAATCTATCACCGGGTGTTAAGCCCTAAGTAGGTCAAATCTATTTCTCTCTGTCTCTGTCTCTCTCTCTCTGTCTGTCTCTCTGTGTCTCTCTCTGTCTCTGTCTCTGTCTGTCTGTCTCTCTCTCTCTCTTTCCCTCCCGTACCAGGAAAAGGCATAAGGGGGTTTCCTTTTCTCCTCATGGACCGAGAAATACCTCAATGTCTAGTTTTCTTCCTTTGTCGATTAAAAAGTATGAATGAATATTAAAAGGTTTTTAAATAATAAAATTTATTAAATTGTAGAATTTTACATGCAATGTTCTGACACGAATTTTCACCTCTACACATTTTACGTGAGCACGGGTGGATCAAATGGGGTGACGTTTCGACAGTGCCCTCCCCCTTAATTCAAGAAATGTTTTATCACATATTCCTCTCAGATATTTATTAATGTACCTTTTAAACCATGCATGATATATCAGTTGTCAATTTATTTGAAACCAAAATACTTGTTTCATTACATTACGATATACTCGTATTATTAATTTCTAGCATTCAAACAATTAAATAATTAAATAATCATAAAATATATTTCATATAAATATATAAATATTTCGTAATTTAAATAATTGGATATAACAAGAGATAATTTAAAATACTCTCCAATTAATATTTTTTAATAAAAAGTTTGTTTACGTTTCCCCTTGTTTTATTTAAAATACCAATATATTCCACATACTTTTTACATTTTAGAAGTGAACAACCGACGTTTAAATTTTGAATATTGGCATCTTTTCATGTTAACTTGGTCTCGAAGTGTGGAACAAAGTAGAGTTGAAGTGATTAAAAAAAGACTTAAAAAGAATTTAAAATTTAAATAAAAATCGCAAAATTGTGAAGTCATTTTCGACACGTATCTCGCTGGTCCATCCTTATCAAATGAAGATTATCAAAAAAATGTTCCATTAAAAAAAACTTTAACCTCACATGTTTCCAACCCTTAGACAGTTCCTCCTTGTGCCCCTCCTCCTCCCCTACTCTTACGGGAATACTAACCTTAGCAGTTGACGCACACGGAATCACAATCAGTCTATCAAAATCAATCCTAATACACGCCCCTTCTGGCCCTTCCTTGTCCGACCTTTGCACCCTTGCCGCTGTCCTTCGTAACCCGTCCGTTCCTCTACACTCCCGCCCTTTTGTCCCTCGCGGCGGCTTCTTAAAATTTCAAGGCAATCGATGCGGCCGCCGGCGGTGGGGCTGGACGCGGGGGGCGGGGCGGGTTGTCCGGGAGGGCTGTTGCAGTTTTTAAGTGGGGGTTAGTGATCGAGCCGAACAGAGTGAGGGCCGCATTGATGGGAGGGGTGGGGGAGGCGGGAGGGTGAGGACGATGTTGGAACGAGGTGCCTGTTTGCCCAGTGACTACCAAATAGTGTTTCCGAAAATTCCCAGAATATTCCATTCCAAAGCTTTTCGGAGTGCTCTCTGAAAAATTTACGGGACGTCCTGCGAATCCCGGGAAGCCAAAACACGTTTTAAAATATTTCTTGTGACTGTTGATTAGTCGCAATTCACAATGAATTGCGAGCAACGGTGCGAGGCACAAAGAGTTTCACATCAGCGGCCCGTAAGTCTACCTTCAGAAACGACAAGGATCACAAATGATATAGTTCATGAGTGAACCAATTCATTTCTTCTCATGTGACATAGTTAACAACAATAATAATAATAATGATAAATTTGCATTTACGAATGTATTCGAGATGCTGTGACATTCAAAACTACATAACTACCAGAACACGAAGTTGTTTAGTTCTGTTGCAAAAAATACATGAAAAATTCAATACATGAACTTTGAATAGTAATAGAATGTAATGGATAAATAATATAATAGAGCAATTTACATTCTGCCATATACCATTTTTCAATAGTGAACACATAAATGAAGGATGAATTTCAGGTCACAAAACATGAGACACGAGAAAAAAGATGCAACACTACGAACTGTGTATTCAATAAAACTTCAAATAGTTTGACCTAGTTAAAAAAAATCTATGGTAATAAACCGAAAATTTAATGCCATGTCACAGTTTTTAAAACCGTTGATCTGTCGTCGAATCAGAAAAAGATATAATCCGGCATGGAAACGGATATTTGGTTTCGTTAATATTCAAAACGTTAACGCGCTGAATATAAACATGGTCACGCTCGCAAACGATGAACCCGAGCGCTAGTACTACGTAAACTTGACGAAAATTAAAGAAACCCCGCTCTCCGCGCGGTGAAAGGACTTTCAATTAGGTCGCCGCCATTTGGAGAGTCACCGACGTGCCTGCTCGTAGAGAGGACGGGCGGGGGCGGTAGCGGGCACAGTAGCGGGGGCGGGGGCAGGGGGCGGAGGGGCGGTGGCACGGCGGGGTGGGGGCATAGCGTGGCGTGGCGGGGTGTGGTGTTGCGGGGGCGTGACGGGGGCGGGGAGATGGCGGAGCGTGGCGGGCGGGGCGGGGGAGGGGCGTGGCGGGCGGGGCAGGGGGAGGGGCGCTGGAGGTGGGGGTGGGGTACGTGGGCGGGGAGGTGGGTGGGGCGGAGGCGAGGCCGGAACGGGTAGGGGGCGGGGCAGGGAGGGGGGCAGCGGTGAGGGGCGGTGTGGAGCGGGAGAGGTCTTTGAGGGGGGCGAAAGCGAGGTAGAAGGACGGCTGGGTCAGATAGCGGCCGTTGAGCCGATACGGACACGAGCTGCTACTATACAGCCCTCCGCCCCTGCTTCTATTGCAGTCTCCGCCCTTCCCTATGCCTTCAACCAACCCAGTCCGTGCTTCGCAAGCCACCCCCGCCCATGGTTTTCCCATCCCCACCTCTGTCTCGGAACCCGCCCTCGCCCTTGATTTCGACCGTCTCCACTCCTCTCTCCAGTCCCATTCGTACTTCTCCTGCGACACCGACCTCACCCTAACCTCCGCCACCACCTCGTCTTCCTTCTTGTTTCCGACCCGTTGCTAGTAAATCTTCCATGGCTGTCGTTTCTGCTTCCACCTATGCCCTGCTCCCTGCCCAGTCCCCCCCCCACCTAGGCTCTTCCTCAACCCTGACTCTTGTAGTTCTGCCTTGACTCTTTCTTACTCTTCTGACTCTTCTTCTTCCTGGCTCTTCTCTGCCTCGGCCACTCCTCTCCCATGGCCACTACATTCTTCAATTTATCCTGCCTCTGGTAACCGCGGCCACCATTCTCCTGTAGGCGTCTTCGCTTCCGTCCTTACAAACGAATTTTGCCTTGTCTTCGACCCCCGCCGGCTTCTCCTCTTATTGTTTGCGACGGCCTGAATTGAATCGTTTATTTCAGAAACCCGTCAAACGTGAAAGTCTGAAAGCATTAGCGGCGGAATATGGATCCATGAAGATAGACACATCGTTTAGTGTATATTTAACTGAAAAATATTCATATATCAACTGCTTTAATATTAAAAAAATATTTTGAAATCAGAAAAACGGGGACACTTTTCCTCGCTCTTCTCGAAATGAGAAATTTGGCGAAATTTAGCTTTCCTTCTGCTTCTCCTAGTCTCGATCATTCCGCCTCACAACCGTCTCCTCCGTCTGCGCACGAGTCAGGCCTCTGTAGCCTCGTTCACCCCTCACCTCCTGCTCTGCCAACGATCCCCTCCAACCCGCTCTGTGTTCTCTCATTCTTCGGCCTCCGCTCATCTCTCCACGCTCGCCTTCTCCGAAGTTTTGGCTTCGTCCCACGCCGCGGCTTCCGCCACCACTCCTTCTTTGCCCCGCACGCCCCACCACATCGGACTCCGCTTCCGCCACGACCACTATCTCCCCCCCCCACTTCCACCCAGACTGGCAGATGTGGCTCATTGCATCAGCTGATATCACTGCAGTCCCTCGGACCAGGAGGTCCTGGGTTCGAGTCCCAACAGTGGCAAGATTTTCGACACCAGCTTGTCAGCTAGGTCGAGTTCAGTCGCTGTCTGGAGGAGAATTCTAGAGGCTGGCTGCTCTAACCGGTTGTTTTTCATGGTTTTTCCAATCAACACCAGGCGAATGCCGGAGCAGTACACTAACAAACGGACCGTGCGCGATCTTTCCTTCCTCTTCCTTGTACCCTCACCCCTTATACACACATTAACATGCACTACACTACCACACATGCCGGGAGACCGGACGGGAGTTTAGAGCTTGTTCCGAATGGGGTGGTGCCATCGGTGGTGGGAGATACCTGGTTGGGAGAACCCCCGCTAGTCGACGGTAGGTCTGCGCCGGATCATCCAGTGGGGGAAGATCACTAATGACCTCAATAGTTGACGCGCCCGGAATCACTAACAACTAACTTCCACCTCGAACTCCGCTTCCGCAGCGACCACTCTCTCCATCTCCCTTTCCACCCGCACCAACTATCGTCTCGTTCTCCCCGCTGCTGGACCCGCTTCCACCCCGCCCTTCGCCATTTGCTGATGACCACCGCGGCCTCCCGCTCTTCCCCGCCTGCTCCCTTCACGCGGCCTCCGCTCCGCCTTTGCTCCCACCTCCCCGCCACCGCACGCGCCTCCACGTCATCTCGCTCTCTGGATACGTCCATTTCGCCTCCAATCAAATCTAGAGTCCCAAAAGATAAATTTAAACCACCTTAAAGAGAAATGCATGATTTCCCAAACACTTTCTGCAACTATTTTCTTCCTGTAATTGTCCTATTCTTCCATACATTCTCGCAAGCAATAACAATAGATTATTGAGGTCTCCAGAGGGAGTATCTTCGCTTTCCTGTTTGTAACACTAAGTACTATGCGTGTTAAGTTGCAGTTTTATTCAATCTTGTATACGACTGAATAAATATTCAATCTTGTATAAGATCATACTTCGTTGTATAAGAAAACATTTTAAAAAATTCGCCTCCACCTCTACCTCCACCAGGTCCCACCCTCGCCCCGTTTCCTCCAACGCCCATCTTGCTCGAGTCATGACCTCCGTCTCTGCAACTAATTTCACGACCACTGCTGTCTCCACCTCTAATCGCAGCCAGGGCTTCACTTCCATCCCCGTCTCCTCCCTCGGCTCGACGTCCAATCCCACCTTCGCTTCCTCACCCGCCTTCTCCCTCTCCTCGAACTCTGACTCCGCCTCCACTAAAGCTTCCGCCCTCCCACCCGCCTCCGTCGGCGCCATGCCACGAACCTCCACACCGGCTGACGGCCACTCCGCCTTCACGTCCACTTGCCACTCCTGGTCTCCATCTTCACCACCAGGCGAATGCCGGAGCAGTACCCTACCAAACGGGCCACGGACCGCGCGCGATCTTTCCTTCCTCTTCCTTGTCCTATCCTTTCCCCTTACACACACACTTATACTAACATGCACTACACTACCACATATTCCGGGAGACCGGTCGGGAGCTTAGAGCTTGTCCCGGCTGGGGCGGTGCCGCGCTGGTGGGAGAGTCCTGGTTAAGGGGAAACCCCACTAGGCGATGGTAGGTCGGTGCCGGATCTCGCCATCCAGCGAGGGGAAAATTACCGCCATCTCCCGAGAAAAAAATGCTCTACACTAACGGGACTAATGACCGAAGCAGTTGACGCGCCCGGAAACACGAAAAAATCAATCAATCAACCACTGCAGCCTCCACCTCAAATCGCAGCCAGACCTTCACTTCCATCCTCGTCTCCTCCTTCGGTTGGACGTCCAATCCCACCTTCGCTTCCTCACCCGCCTTCTCCCTCTCCTCGAACTCCGACTCCACCTCCACACCGGCTGACGCCCATTCCGCCTGCACTTGCCACCCCTGGTCTCCATCTCCACCGCAGCCTTCACTTCCTCCTCCTCCCCCACTCCGCCCCGCCCCTGCTGACCCCGTGCGCCCCGTTCGACGAGGGCAGCGCCCTGGCGGAGGTTGCTCCGAGGCTCAGGGACCGCGCGGTGAGACCCGGCCCGAGTTGGGAGGCTTCGGGAGGCGAGAGCGGGCCCTAACTTAGGCCAGAGTTACCCTAATACTCATTACGTTATCATTACGTTCCGCCGAACCTCACTGGGTCTCCACTTTCCGCTTCCATAGATACTTGGAGCACAGGCCTTACAGCTTAAAAGATACGAGAGGTTCTTACTTATTTTACGTCTGTTGAAGCGCTCTCTGATAGTCGTCTTTTTAAGGTATTAGTCTTCAATTTCAAATTGGAATGCCTAACTGAGAAACACTTTTTGACGCATATCAACGAGGGGCGAATTTGGGAATGTTGATAAATAACATGCAGAGTTGGCGAGGGATTTACGTGTCTTCGCGAAATCCGTAATATTCTCTATCAACTTCTTAAATACGCTGAAATCTACGCACGATATTAAATTAATTATTGTGGATAACAAGTTAAAGGTTCGTAACTACTCATTACGGAACAAACAACTTAGTGATGAAATTCACTTGATATACAGTAAGAACGTACTAAACGTAATACTAATTTACGAGTATATTGTTTTTCTTCTTGCAAAATTATTTGGAATTTTTAAACAAGATGTGTTGAAAATGGTGGTGACCAACTAATACCGAGCCCATGAATTTGATATTTCACGTTCTATCACCGTTCTCGCTTTGCTGACTCACAATTAGCTACCTTTTGGGGAACAAAAATCAATGAATTTGTTCATATCAGGACACTTCAGTACATTTTCTCAATATTGGCATGAGTTACCGAGTATTATTTTCAGTAACAGCCTGAGTAGTCGGCCCGGTGGCCGAGATCGCTAAGGCAGTAGTGTTGTCGTGATCTCGGACCGAAGGGTCGCGGTTCGAGTCCCGCCTCGGACATGGTTGTATTTGTGTTTGCCCTTTCACCCCTTATCATCACCATTTCGTTTCACCCTCATAGTTACCATAACGTTAATGCCAATAGTGGTCGCTAATGACCTAGATGTTAATGCGACCTTAAATAACAAAAAAAAGTATCTGAGAATAGTTCAACCAGAAAGAAGGCGCTCAGAGTTTTCTGATGTTGAAATGCGCGAGACAGTTCGGTGTCACTATGATTCTTCGCTCTGCTACAAAATCAAACGTACCAGTACTGCAAAAAAGACTATTGTTATTTCTGCGATAGGAGAGGGCGAGGGCAGGGGCGAACGCCGGGCGAGGGCGGGGACGAGGACGGTGTGGGCGGTGGCGAGGTCGGAAGCGGCGAGGGGCCGCCAGGCTAGGAGGCGACGCGTGTCGCCGTCGTAAACCACCGTGGGCTCAGCCGCTGCCAGGAGCGCTGGCGGTGGTGGAGGCAGAGGCGGAGTCGAATCGATGTGCCCCGGGGTCGAGCGCGGCCTTTAGTCTTGAGATGTCGCCAACGTCATCGCCACCACCCACCTCAGGGATGCCTAATCTTTTGGAAGCTACAGGAGAGTGGTTCACATCACCCAGTGGTGGATGCATTTAAAAGCGACGGTTAGCAATATTTACGAAACAAATCGCAAATTTCTTAAATGTATGTAAAATTATTTATAATTTACAAGTCTTCGCAGTGGTTATTGTTTCAAGGAAATGCAAATGCGTATTATTAGCAAACCGCTAGCCTAGTAATGACGAAATAGAATAAAAATACATTTTGTAACATTATTACTTTATTTAACATGTGTCTCGTTATTCTGAGAAAGGAAAATTTTTGTTCACGCAATAAATTAGTTTCGTGCGTGTTTGGTAGTGTTAAAGCAATCTACATTTATCACGAGATATATTTTATTTGTTGACTTAATTAATGACAGTTATAAACATAACATCGGTTAATGAACCTTCCACTTATTTAAAAATACAATTACTTTCAATTATAAATTTGCTTGATTTACATTGTTTACAAACCAAATTATCTCCTATTCCATATTAGTACCCAAATCATAAATGCACAGAAGAGCCTAGTATGTGTTCATGCCAACTTTCCGCCGAGGAGACGACCCAACAAGATGATTCCATTGAACTCCTCCAGGCGGCAGACAGGTGGACACAGTCGATTGGTTAACCCTGGCCTATGTCAACGCTACTTGTCGAGATCTGCGCCATCGTTCCCTCGCTCCTTCACTTTTCCCACTCACCACCCCATCCCACCCAGGGTGCCCCCGTCCTGCGGATGCACGCCCCGAACCCACCGCCCCCTCCCTTCGTCACGGCATCGCCGGAAGCCACGCCGCCAACGCCGCCGCCGCCGCCGCCGCCGCCGCCGCCGCCGCCGCCGCCGCCGCCGCCGCCGCCGCCACCGCCGCCAACACCGCCGCCGCCGCCGCCGCCGCCACCGCCGCCACCGCCGCCGCCGCCGCCGCCGCCGCCACCGCCGCCGCCACCGCCGCCGCCACCGCCACCGCCGCCGCCACCGCCACCGCCACCGCCACCGCCACCGCCACCGCCGCCACCGCCACCGCCGCCACCGCCGCCGCCGCCGCCGCCGCAGCTTTATTCGCAGCGCGTGACTTCCCACCTCAACGGCCCCTTAACGGAGGCTGGCCGGGCACAGGGGCGGCGCGAAGCGGGCCGGGCTTGGCGTGGTGGTGCGGGACGTATCGGAATTGGGCGGGGTAGAGCAGCACGGAGAGTGGTGGGGTGTAACGTGGCGACAAGGGTTGGGGTGGGGGAAAAACGGTGGGTCGCAGCCGGACCTGGCCTGCATAGCTGAGCGCGCCGAGTGTACCTGTGAACCCGTGGTGTACCCCAAGGTTTTCTGAAGGGACAGAGAGGCTAGGAAATTGATTTGGAGATGGATCACGCACGCAGTACCCCAACAAACGGGCCATGGATCGCGTGAGATATTTCCTTCCTCTTCCTTGCCTTATCATCACCCCTAACTTACACACATTTACGCTTACGTGCACTACACTATCACACATGCCAGAGATCCAGTCAAGAGCTTAGAACTTGTCTCGGTCGGGGTGGTATCTTGCTGGTGGGAGATACCTGGTGGAGAAAATACCCGCAAGCCGACGGGTACATCGACACTGGATCTCACCATCCAGTGGGGAACGATCAACGCCACCTCCAGCGCTCAAAACGTGCACTACACTTTCGGGACTAACGACTTTATTAGTTGTCGCTCCCGGAATCACTGAAAATCAATGAAACCTAAGCTCCTGAATAAAGCAAAACGCAGAAAGTAGGGTACTCACTCTCCGAGGCGCTGTCCGTTCCAGCAGTCCGCCGTGTCGCGCGTCTCCGCGAAGCTGTCGTCGGAGCAGAGGGACTCGGCGAGGTTGGCGTAGAAGCCGCGGCTACGGCCCAGGCTGGCCAGCAGCAGGCGCAGGCGGCCGGCCAGGGCGTCGCTGGCGCCGCCGCCGCCGACGCCGCCGCCGTCCGCCCCCGTCGCGTCCGCGCCCGCCGCCGCCGCCGCGCCCGCCGGGTCCGCCGCCGCCGCCGCCTCCGCCGCGGCCGCCGCCGCCGCGGCCTCCGCCGCCGCCTCCGCCGCCGCCAGCGGCTCCGAGGGCGGGTCGGCGGCCAGGGGCGGCGCCGGCAGCACGGCGCCTTCAGCGTAGCGCACCGGCCCGCACGCCCGCTTCACCTGCCGCACAAGACCAGGCCGTGCTCAGATAATACAGGGATTCAGGGATTAAAAGCCAATCCAATTACACCAAAAAGAAAGATTAAAAGCCAGCGGCCGTTAGGCGTTTTTAGACGCCTATTTCAATGCTTCCTTTGGACCGCACCTGTCCCACACAAGACCAGGTCATGCTCAGCGTCCCCTTGTTAATACATAATAGTAATAGAACTTTAGAATAATAATACAACACTTTAGAACAGTTCTGTTATTTCAAGTATTTTTATTTAAAATTAGGTTTATATAATCACATTTTATATTCCAATTTTTGTATTTTACTTAAATTCTAATTTTATTCATAATAATATCCTGTATTTGACTTTAAAATTGTAATTTACTTTATTATTATTACTATTATTATTATTATTATTATTATTATTATTATTATTATTATTATTATTATTGTAACATTGAAGATGACCGCAATGCCACCGAGAAAGCTTTCTGGAGAAATAAAAACCTATGACAAAACAATGCCTGAAATTCATTTCTACTTCATAATACTACATTAATGAAACCACAAAATTACGGATAATACAGGGAGTAAAAGCCAAACCAATGGCACCAAACACAGGGATTAAAATTCAGTGCCCGTTAGACGTAATTAACTGCCGATTTCAACGCTTCCTTTTGAGGAACACCTGCACCACACAAGACAACGCCATGCACATCGTCCCCTTATTGTTGAATTCACAAAATGACTTTTTGCTTACGGTGGTATAAATAGATAATCATTTTTGGTCTCTTTTTTCAGAAAATTCACCAAATACAGGGCTGAAAAGTCAACCAATGACATCAAACACAGAAACAGAGATTAAAAGCCAACGCCCATTAGACGTATTCAAACGCCGATTTCAACGCTGTATTTTGAACGAACACTTGTGCCACACAAGACCGGGGCATGCCCCTTTGTTACGATATCAAAATATAAATTTTGTACGTGTTGTATGAGCTCATGGTAAAGAACATTTGAAAGAGAGAGCATCTGTTACCACGGACGCAATGATGTTGAGTGAGACTTGGTTGAGATCGCGAGAGTGTGGATGCCAGAATATTGGACGGTTAAATATTTACACGCAGTTCTGATTTAAAACCCAATTAGTAGCGATTTCAGAATATTGGAAGTTTGGCGAAAACTTGGGGAGGGTAATTCAGCAAGTTGATCGATGGTTTTAAAGTAAGGAATAAGATATCCGCTGAAGCGGAGAAAGTAACATTTGCAGATTGATTCAGATTGAATGATTTCAGGAACAAAATATTTGCTTTGTGTTTGAAATGAAAATATTATTTAAATTACCTCAAGACAGAGGCAACGGAAAGCGACGTTTGATGAGTGGTCACACAGCTGTAACTGATTTAGTTCGCGGTACAACAGGAGCACTTCATGTATGCATAGACTGTTGCAGGAACATTATGTTCTGTTGATTCGTAATACCTTCTCTGCTGAATTCACAAAATGACACCAAATAGAAGGATTAAAAGCCAAACCAACAACACCAAAAACAGGGATTAAAATGCAGCGCCTGATAGACCCGATTTCAGAGTTTTCTTTGGACAAACACCGGCGCCACCTAAGACCAGGCCCAGCTCAGCGTTTCCTTATCATCTCCTATATTATTTCAGTAGTATAGATGAGTTTTGCAGCTATCACATGCGACCACTATTTATAAATAAGGTCTCTAAAGACAGATAATTTCATGTTAAGTTAACGAATTTCACTTTAACATAAAAACAAAGAAGGAATTGTTGAAAAAAACGCATATAAATATTCATTTCAAATGCAACCCGTAACACTTGGGCTGCGTTGTTGAAATCTATATGGTTATATAACTCCAAAACGAAGCGTAATACAGCTTTAAAACCTACAATTTTGAGGCCAAAGACCTCAAAGAAACGTTCCTTACATCATAATCTACAGGATGAGATATTCTGAGACATTATATTAGTCGAAGGTAGCAATGTTGCAGCTCTGCTTCCTAACTTGCCACGAACATTTTGTTTCCGAAGTTACTTGACTCGAAATATCCCTCATTTCTGCCAATAATGAACTACAGTAAATTCAAATCTTGGACCGGAGAGAAAGCCGTCCACTAGAGACGCTCGGCTACAGATCATCACGGGTAATGAGATCGACAGCTAAGTTCTTCAAAAAGTTTTTTACAAATTTTTATTTCAATATTATTTTCTATGTCACACTTTCTGTAATAGTGTTTAAGGACTCGGTGGATTAACTTTCGCGACACACTATTGTTGCGTCTGCCAGTTAAGTCCCCAGGGTTGTCATTGATGACTAATTAGCGGTGTCGTAACAAATAATTAGCTACTTACTTCTTTCCATTTTCGACAGACCGTCACCTTTTCTATATAATTCTTCACTTTTCTCATGTACTTTTTCGTTTTTTATTCCCCCTCCCTGAAAGGACTTCACATTCCCCTTAACCGGCGCGTGAGGCACCATAAGGGTCACTAATGGGCACAAAGTGTGGGGGTCCTGTACCTAAGCAGTATTTCAAGTTATCCTGCTCTCTCACACACACGGGTAGCTAAAACCTAGGCTCTCGGCAGCCAGTTTTATATTTCTTTTTGTCCAGTTACACTGAAGGCAAAACTAATTTTATTGGCGGCAAGAGGGATGGGATAGAAGATGTTCTAGGACGATCGATTCACAGTAGTTGGTAGAGTCTCTCCATGCAACAACACACAAGCTTACATTCATACCCGATACAGGATTCGAACACGCGACCATTTCTCCCGAGGGAGTTACAGCGTTCCCACCTTAACTTGACACACCCTTTTTGTATAATATTTTGGTTCGTAGAGACACTAATTTTAGCGCCAAGCTGATAAAAAACAGCGTATGTTTGAGCTTTAAACGATTAAAAATCAAAAACTAAAGATCGATTTTCCTCACACAAATACAAAGCAATGGTGCGAAATACCAACATTTTATTTGCATAAAACGGATTTAACGCGTTCGCTGGTAAATTGAGTGCTGACAATGTACACCATGGGAGATCGGCGTTTGCTTTACTGCTTCACTTACTTTGGCGAACAAAGGGTAATTAAGTTAAATATTTCCTCATTTGAATAACAAAATAGTTTTCGATGTTCATGTGCGATACAGCTTTCCCTCGGACACTTTGCCGTATTCACACAGGGACTGCTGGATGCATTGCATTTCGCAGTAGAGTGCATCTGAGTGCACCTATGTGCATCGAAGTGCATTGAAGTGCACTGAAGTGCGCTACTGTTAGAGTCGTGCCTGTCGCGCCACATCCGAAGTCTAGCATCGAACGTGTCTCGCCAATTCATCTCACCCACATCTCCAATTTGCGTATTGGGCCAATATCGGGTACAATGTTGGGGAAAAGACTACATATTGTCTTGCATTTTCTTCGTATGTTACTTGGAAGAAGACTGAAAAATTGCAATAATAATATCTTCAAGGATTAATTTGGTTAAATTAAGATTGATGGGATATTGATGATTGTCGATATTTTCAAGTTGGAGGACAAGGGGATTAAAAGAGTGAACGAAATCAATTATAATCCTTCACAAAACGATACCGAAACATGGATCTCGTAGAAATACATCTTACAGAAGACGTTAGAGCCAATTTCAGAAAACAAGTGCTCAATTCCAAGCTTTCCAACAAAAGAGAAGAGAAGAGAAAAAAAGTTGTCTAGAAAGACCATGCCAATGAGAAAAAAAGAGAGAAAGGTAAGGTATTTTAAGTGATCTGAAGTGGGCCAAAATCAGAAGATGAGCGCCACAGTTTTCTCTTCTTTCTTCACCTGCTCTCGGCATGCTTTCATATGAAGACAAGATCGCTTCGATCTTAACCGGCAAGTTACAATGAAGCTTGAAATTCCAGCTTCAGTGTTTTATACAAAACATTCTTGAACTCGGTATTTTAATCTCATTAATTTGCTCACGCTCCCTTTTGAACGTTTTACACCGTGTAGTAACATTTCTCTAGGTATTAATTATTCTTTTCTTTAGGCATTAACTCGACAACATTTTGTGGCAGTTCTCTGACAGAATTATTTCCTTCAAGAAATATAATTTAAAAACGTTAGTTTCGTGAAGGAGTCGAATTTTATTTTAATGTATGAAATCCGGGATCGGTATCACGTCACCCTATGCGGAATTTGTGGTGCACTGTACAAGATACTACAGGTTTTAAAGAGAGGTATTTGTTTTTGCCATCCATCAATATCTCTATGTCACTATTGATCAAAATGCCCCGCGACTAATCATAAAGTATAAAAATCTTACTAATCCTGCAGATCACAGAATAGTATTTTATATTGTAACAACAGATGCTACATGAACACTAATTTACTTCGTCCTATTTCTGTTAATATTGATCTGGGGCAACACTAGCTATGTGACAAGGTGTCCTCATTTGGCCAGACACCTTATTCCTAGACACGGCGATGAATGTTCGTGAGGGAGGAAGCCGTTTCTAGCATCTTACACGATTACATCTTCTGTTGCAAGCGTGAATTATGGGTCGTGGGAGAACGATAATAAGTGAAAGATGAATGTGCAAGCTCTAACACGAATCTCGAAAATACGACTCTTCGAACCGAGGTAGGATGCACCGAACTTATCGACTTCCGTAACCTAGAACGACGGCAGGATGGTTGTTATTATCACATATCAGGAGTGGCATAGAAGGCCAGGATTACTATATTACGTTTCTATTATATTTGTGCTCGTCAGTCAAACCATGCACGTGTTAAATGATGAATCTCGCAATCCAATTTCTTCCAGATCAAGTAGAGCACACCCTAGCGATCTCTGCTCTCCATGCCGACTATCCGTTCAGTTTTTGTTTGTGTATTTATTATTCAGCTGCGTCAGATTCTACACAGAGCAGAAAAGCCCAAACTCATTAAAAATATTTTTCCTTTTTATTTTAGCATCGCGTACAGATACAGCCTATCGCCCGTATGCATCTCGTGCACTTTCCTGACCCGGCCGCGGGGCGTAATAAGCCGTAGCGGGGCAGGGCATGCGGACAGCGGTGGGGAGGGCCGTGGTGGGGCGAGGGCGGGGGTTGCGATGAAGTTGGAAGAGGTGGCGCAGGTAATGGCGCTGGCGGTGGCGGCGGTGATGGTGGCGGTGGCGGCGGTGGCAGCGGCGGTGGCAGCGGCGGGTGGCAGGAGGCGGTGGCGGTGGCGGTGGCGGTGGCGGTGGCGGTGGCGGTGGCGGTGGCGGTAGGCGGCGGCGGCGGCGGCGGCGGCGGCGACGGTGGCGTGGCGGCGGCGGCGGCGGCGGCGGCAGCGGCGGTGGCAGCGGCGGTGGCGGTGGCGGCGGCGGCGGCGGCGGCGGCGGCGGCGGCGGTGGCGGCGGCGGCGGTGGCGGTGGCGGCGGCGGCGGCCGCAGCGGTGGTGATGGTGGCGGCGGTAGCGGCGGAGGTGGCGTTGGCGACGGAGTCGGTGGCCGTGGGGAAGGGGTAGAGGTGGGGTGTGGTGTGGATTACGGTGGCGGCGGAGGTGGGGGGTGAGAGTGACGGTGGGGGAGGGAATGGCGATTGAGGGAGTGGCGATGGGGGACGGTGAGGGTGATCGTGGGGGTGACTGGGGCGGTGGCGGTGGCGGTGACGGTGGCGGTGGCAGAGGCGGTGGTGGTGGCGGTGGCGATGGCGGTGACGGTGACGGTGACGGCGGTGGCGGTGACGGTGGCGGTCACTGTGGCGGTCACCGGCGGTCACTGTGGCGGCGGTGGTGAAGGCGGCGGTGGCTGTGGCGGTGGTGAAGGCGGCGGTGGCTGTGGCGGTGGCGAAGGCGGTGGTGGCGGTGGTGGTGGTGGCGGTGGCGATGGTGGAGGCGATGGTGGAGGCGGAGGTGGTGGCGGCGCGATGGCAGAAGGTGGCGGTGGCGGTGAGGGAGGCGGAGGCGGTGGCGGCGGCGATGGCAGTGGTGTTGGCGGTGGCGGTGGCGGTGGTGGAGGCGGAGGCGGTGGCGGCGGTGGCGGCGGTGGCGGCGGTGGCGGCGGTGGCGGCGGTGGCGGCGGTGGCGGCGGTGGCGGCGGTGGCGGCGGTGGCGGTAGAGGCGGCGGTACAGGCGGCGGTAGCGGCGGCGGTGGCGCCGGCGGCGGTGTAGCGGCCCCATAGGCTGCGTCGAGGTCGCGACCGACCGACCTACCGAACGAATCCACGCCAGGCGCGGCGAGGCGGCTTGCGTGCGAGCGGGAAATCAATCGAAAGTTTGAGTTGGAGGCGCCGACGCGCGCCCGCTCTCGCACGATTCGCCCGCGGTTCTATTTAAGGCGCCTCGCCTCGCCTCGCCTCGCCTCGCCTCGCCTCGCGGCGGTGCGCTGAGAAGGCGGAGGAGAGCAGTTGAGAGTGGTGGAGAACGAAAGAGAGAGGAGAAACGATGGACACTGGTGAAGAGGTGATGATTGTTGGAGAATGATGAATCCCACAGAGATTGTTACAGAATGATGGCGAGTGGATTATGGTTGCGGAGAGTGGTAGATTGCTGATGATGTTGGTTTAAAGACGATGGGGGGGGGGAGTGGAAAGTTGGGTGGGGGAGTAATGGATAGTGGTGAAGGGAACGATGGAGATCAATGGAGAGTAAAGAGAGACGGAGGGAGGAATGAGTGGAGGGTGAAGGGAATGGTGGAGGAGGACAGGAGGCTAGGGAATGTATGAGAGAGCGAAGGAAAGTGACAGTGCTCGTAGGACGGAGAGGTATGCGGTGGTGATTTCGTGGCCGCGGCAAGGCGTGTAGAACAGTTGGGAGCAGAACGTAGAGGAGCTGGAGAGGGTTGGGCTCTTTCAATCGGCGGCGACAGTGCGGGAACCTCAATTTGACCCGATTTAGTCTGCTGGGGCGAGGTTTTTCCTCACAATTGTGAATAGATTCGTGGCGCAGTTTCTAGGGCACTCGCCCCGTCCACATGTGCGGTAAGATGTACGTTTTGGCCGTGAATTGCAGAAATTGAGGTAAATGAAAAGTCACATAGCAGTTTTATGTCGTTTTGTCTCATTTTCAGCATTCGTATCTTTTTGTACTATCTGTTCTTCCACGAATTTTGCGGTGGAGGGCAGGGGTGAAAGAAACTAATCTAGAAAAAGAACAGTAAAACATCATTGAATTTGCATTACGAAAATTGCCGGGTTGGATTTTCTTTACAGCCACATATGCCTGGTTTTTCCTAGCAAGCAGCAAATGAAAGAGCGGGGGGCAAACGAAGGGAAGTTTTTTCTCCGAATTACACATTGAAAAATGCTTTCGAACTTCGATTTGAACATGTCACAAGGGTCATTATGTTTACAGAATACTTTAAAAAATATCTCAAATATCGCAGTACGTGCAATAATATATGTAGAGTATCGTGCAATAACATTTAAAAATGAAATTGAATGCTGTATTTGTTAGATATCAAAACTTCGACGTTTTCGAGACCAGATGTCTCTCAAAGACATGTCCCAATACGTCCTAGTTAATGGTACTGGAGAGTACCGCAAACGACATTTCAATTTTGCGACCTCGTCAGCGGACGTCCATCCACCGTGCAAATTAACTCGTACTTCTGGATACTTGAAAGGAGATAGACATTTACTCATTTAGTTTAACTAATATGTTTAACTAGCAGATGTTTACGTCACAGATGTTTAACTCACAGATGTTTAACTAGAAAAAGGTGTGTACGCACGTGCACTTGAAAGGGTGAAATATTTTTGATGAGAAATACCACGAAGAAGGAGGATAAAAAATGCCGATATTTGATTTGAATTTTGTTGAATGGCGACGGCGATCGGCCGTCAAGTGCGACACAGCACGGCAGGCGGGCGGGCACGGGTGGGCACGGGTGGGCACGGGTGGGCACGGGTGGGCACGGGTGGGCACGGGTGGGCACGGGTGGGCACGGGCGGGCTCGGGCGGGCACGGGCGGGCTCGGGCGGGCACGGGCGGGCTCGGGCGGGCACGGGCGGGCACGGGCGGGCTCGGGCGGGCACGGGTGGGCACGGGTGGGCACGGGTGGGCACGGGTCGGCACGGGCGACACGGGGGCGTGGGAGGCGAGGGCGGCGCAGCTGTCAAGGCAGAAGAAGCGGGGCTCGGACCGAGCGGCTGGTGTTCGCGGCGGGGCTGCCAGGCGGCGCAACGGCCGTTAAATTGCGAATTTACACAAAGCGCTCGTCACGGGCCGCGGCGGAGGGCACGGTGAGGACGGGGGACTGGTGGGAGAGGCCGCGCAGGTGGCGGCGGCATCAAGTGCACGCAAAAGGAGGGGGGATGAGGCGAGCGGAGAAGAGAAAGAAAGATGGGAAGGGAAAGAAGCAGGGGGTGAAAGGTCGCGAAGCTGGAGGTGTCGAGGAGCGAGGCAGGTGGTGGAGTGGGAAACGACACGAGATGGCAGAACACAAGCTGGAAAGGGCTGCAATTGCGGTAGAAGATTTGTGGAATTGGTTTCAGCTCGACAAAATGAAGCAAACACTGAAAGATGCGTGTGAAAAAATGTAGTTACTACAAGATAAGAGGCAGCAGGGTGTAGAAGTTGGGGGTCGTGGTGGATTGTCCAGGAGCGATCAGAAAGCCATACAATGGAGAGGGACAAAGCGGAATGGTGGAGGACAGGGCGCGAAAGAGCGAAACGGAACGAGGCAGGGACGTTCTCGAGCACAGGACGAGAGGGCGACACGGAGAACAGAGCAGGGTGGAGTGCGACGTGTTCAGGACGGGAGATATAGCGACATGAGGTGGAAAACTGAAGCAAGAAGCAACAGGGAAGAGCGGGACTTCGCTTCACGAGAGGGATACGGCGGAACGGGATGGGGAAGGCAGGACAGAGAGCAGTGGATGAGGCGAAGTGGAATGGGGAGCGTGAAGCAAGACGAAGATGGTTGGTTGGTTGGTTGGTTGGTTGGTTGGTTGGTTGGTTGGTTGGTTGTTAGTGATTCCGGACGCGTCAACTACTATGGCCATTAGTTCCGGAAGTGTAGTGCGTTTTTTGCTCGGGAGGAGGCGGTAGTCTTCCTCCACTTCATGACGAGATCCGGCGCCGACCTACTGTCGGCTAGCGGGGTTTTCCCCAACCAGATGCCTCCCACCAGCGGGGTACCGCCCCAGACAGGACAAGCTCTAAGCTTCCGACCGGTCTCCCGGCATAAGTGGTAGTGTAGTGAATGTTACTGTGTGTGTGTAAAGGGTGAGGATAAAGCAAGGAAGAGTAAGGAAAGATCGCGCACAGTCTGTGGCTCGTTTGTTAGGGTACTACGCCGGTATTCGCCTGGTGTTGATCGGAGAGCAGCCGACCGCTAGAATTCTCTTCCAGACAGCGACTGAATTCGACGTAGCTGACAAGCTAGTGTCGAAAATCTTGCCACCGTCGGGGATCAAACCTAGGACCGACCGGTCAGAGGCACTTAGTGAAATAAGTTGATGCACTAAGCCACCGCTCCCGATAGTTTTTTGGACCCTTGTGTATTTCTCACGCTGCCTATCACCGTGTCTGCTTTCTTTCACAGTATTCCCCCCCCCCCTTCGTGGTTCCTACGCAGAAAGTCCATTTTTCAGGTTTCTACGCCAACCCTTCACATCAATTTATGCCCAGAGCCATCTCTCCCGGTAGTTGGTTGGAGGCAAGTGGTGGGTATAGCCGTCCAAGGCCGGGGGGGGGCGCCCGCTAGGACGAGACTGGGCCAAATATCACCACGCTGCGCGCTCCCGACCGGGCGCAGACGGACGAGCGACCCCACGAGCTCCGCCCACATCTCGTCAGACGGCCAAGTCGGCGATCCCGGCAGCCAGTCCATCACCATCTCTTCCACCACCCGGCTCGCACGCTCCGCGCCGTGAGCGCCGCGCGCTCATCTGCATATTCTAATTGCCGCTGCCGCCGCGTCGCAGCGCGGCATTCTTTGCAAATGCGGTGGTGCGCGCGGGGCCGCTCGCCGTGGCGCGGCGGGGCGGGGTGGGACGGGAGCGGGGAATGGATAGGGCGGGGCTAGCGAGGGCAGGGCGGGCGCGGCGGGTTGGGGTGGGACGGGTGAGAGACGTGGGCGGGGAATGGATGGGGTGAGGCTTGCGAGGGTAGGGCTGGCGCAGCGGGGCGGGATGGGACGGGAGCGGGGAATGAATGGGGCGGGGCTAGCGAGGACAGGGCGGGATTGGCGGGGCGGGGTGGGACGGGCGAGAGGCGTAGGCGGGGAATGGATGGGGCGGGGCTATCGTGGGCAGGGCGGACGCGGTGGGGCGGGGTGGGATGGACGAGAGGCATGGGCGGGGAATGGAAGGGGCGGGGCGAGCGAGGGAAGAGCGGGCGCGACGGGGCATACCAGATTGGACGGGGTGTGTAAAGCAAGGCGAGGATGTGAGGGACGAGGAAGGGTCGGAGCGAAGGAAGTAGGGCCAGAACGGTGTGTGGAGAGTTGGAGCAAGGCGGGAAGAGTTGGAGCGGGAGGGGAGGGTCTTAACGTGGCGTGGAGAGTCGAAGCGGTGAGGTTGGGAGCGGATCGGGGCCGTGAGGGGCCGTGTGGGGCGCCGAAGGGTCGGTGAGGGTAGGAATGAAAGGAGAGGGTCGGGCTATGGCGAAGTGGGATGGTGAGGAGAGGGTCGGAGAGTGACAGGGAGAGTCGGAGCGGGGAGGGTCGATGCAAGAAGAGGAGGGTCGACCGAACGCCAGCGAGTATCAGATCGGGCCGAAGAGAATCGGTGCGGGGCGGGAGTCTCAGAGGACAGCGAGGGTTAGTGCGGGGTAGGGCGGGTCGGTGCGGGGTGGGAAGGGTCGGCGCGGGGTGGGGAGGATTGTAGAGGGGCGGAGAGAGTTGGAACTGTGCGGGGAGGGTCGCGGTGGGTTGGTGAGGGTCGAATTGGGAGGTGAGGTTCGGTGTATGGGATTGATGTTGAGTTGGGAGGGTGGGGGCGGGTTAGGGGAGTCGGAGCGGGGCGAGGAGGGAGGGTCGTAGAGCGACAGGGAGTATCCGAGCGGGTTGGATGCGTGCATGAGAAGGATCGGAGCCGGGGTGTGGAGAATCTGAGCGAACCGCGGAGGTTCGGAATGGTTTGTGTCATGTGGGAAGGAGTGGGGAGGAAAAGATGGTGGGACAGAGGGAAGCGGGGAGGGGTGTGGCGGCTGAGAGAGCGAGGGGTGTCAGAGGAAGGTCGCACAGCGTGACGCCGGACAGCAATAACGCCGCTGGCTGTGCAACTACCACGCCCGCCTCCGTACAGACGCCTCTCTCGAGTGCCAGTTCTGGCAGCCAGCCGTTTGCTTCGTTGCCTGCCGTGCAGTGCTCTTCTCAGCATACAATACGACTCGCAGGTGTAGTGCATTATCTTTGTTCGAGTATAGTGATGGAAATGGGACCGACGTATGTAAAACGGATGTATATTTTACGAAGGAAAAATGGATTCCTGCCTGCATGCAACATTGATAAAGGAAGATGAGATGCCGATGAATTATCGAACGATAAGAACGTAGAGGAACGTTAAAATCTTTGGAATTGTGAAAATTTTAAGGAATAATCAACATCATCAACGATGACGGTAAATATATAGAAATATGCCAATGCGACATCATGTAAAGTGACAGAACACATTATCGTGTAATGAGCGATGTCGTAGATCCAATAGGGTTGTGCTTCATAATCATAGGGAGTACACAGTTTCGTGAATGGATGAAAAAGAGAAGAGATTGTTTTGATTTCGACCCATTGATAATACGTATCTGGCCATGATGGATAATTAATGATCGTTTTATTATTATAAAATAGATGAAGGAAAATCACAAATATCTCCGACTCTTCGTGTAGTCAGGATAACATTTATTTCATAGTTTCAAAATGACTTTTTTTCAGTTACCCTCTTGCAGGAATGGCGTCATCATGGAGAACAGAAGGCGAATTTTGCGGGTTCGACAGGCATTTTTGAATCATCACGTACAACATAATGAGGTTCATATCCTTGTGAAGTTAGTTTAGGATAATCCACAAACATCCGTCTTCTATTGTGCTCGTGACCCTACGTATATCTCTAAACCTTTGTACGTGTAATCCAGGTTCTGAGAATTGCGTGTAGAGAGGTAAGCAAAAGGAGGCTCTTCACACATGTTCAGTTCGGACGAGACATTCTAGGAATCGTCCTGAGTACTAATTCCCAGGAGAGGAGCTAGTTAATTGCCTCAGACTCGGAGAGATCCGTCTACTCGCTGTTGTACAATGTACAGGGTTTGCCAGCGTAAAATGGGTTTGCCGCATGCCGCTGGCGTTGAATCTATATTCCTCCACGATCCGTTCTGTTCATCCAAGTGCTCCGGTCTCCCAATAAGAGGCTCAGCCAACCTATCTTGTAGTTGTGGAACCCCCTCAGTTCTTGATCACAGAGGCCTCATCAATGTTCAACGCATAAGTTGAGAAAAGTTCAAAGGTTCACTCCAGTTATAATTTATACATCAATAGGCGTTTCGTATATTCACTACGAACATTATATATGAAGGAGTGAAACTTCATTTACCATTAAGTAGCATCCAATGGATTATATGAGATCGAGGTGACTACTCAAGAGTACTTTTAAAGGTACTATAGTTTCTGATAATGTAGCGGCGGGATAAAGTAAGTTTAGATTGAAATGGTGGAAGCTGGTTGGTACACAAACACCCTTTTGCAGACCACTGGTTTATTGATAACCAGAAACACATACAACATTCAAAAGAAATTATAAACCTTAGAAAATAAAATGATAGAGAAATTAAATGTTGGAGAATTATTATAGCTGTAGTAGCCCGCGTCATCTGGATCGCTATACTTTAATGACAGCACTATTTCAGATTTAGTCCGGTTTTTGCAATACTTATTGTTCGGAATATATTATGTGTTGAGTTACATCAAGTTTGTCATCATTATTTATCCTCTTAATATCATTCTCGAATAATAATATCAAGTTATTACAGAATTTAATTGAAAACTACGATTGTGTTTCTTGAAAAAGGGATAGAATATAAGAGGTGGGAACATCAATACATCGCAAACGCTAAAGGATTGGAAGAATCTTGCTGGTGCTTATCTCGTTACTGCTCCAATCTCTTCAATTATGAAATTTTAAGATATACAGTACATTCAGGCATATGTAAAGTAACTTTTATCTGAAAAATTTCGCCTCATAATACATCTCATAGTACACTCCACAAAATAAGCTCTGTGTTTTCACGTTTCATTTTTATATCTATACAAACGTTTTCTATCAGTGTAAGTAGTCTGGCATTTTAATTTACTCGTATCTTCACACTAACTGAAGTCCTTTATGATTCATTTATGAGTAACATACATGCAATATTTTTCAGTACAAGTAGTTCTTCAACCCTTTCTAAAATCTTTGGATTGTTGACTAATAGTAATATTTTTTGTTTCAGATTATAGTTCTATAATTGGCTATTAACAATTGTTATTAAAAAAATATACAAATTATGATGATGGCATTTGTGTTCATGACTTGGACATTTGTTATGTGTTGAAACAAGGCGATAGGTACACAATATTTAGCAATTTTACAATATCTAACTTATCAAAAAACAATGTGTTACAAGGAGTTAAAAATTTCGAAAGAATTAAAAGACGTGTTTTATTTAGAAAAGTAGGTTTAAACGTCTCAGTCAAATACAATTTCAAAGGGAGAAGTATTAATGTGGCTGCATGAAACACTTGTAAGCGAAATATATCTACATGAAACTGATGCAGATCCTCTACCTACTGCGTTGATTTTATTTGAAGAAAGATTTTTATTTATAGAACTTTAGGAGAAAACAAGAGTATAGCAAAAACGGGGAAAGAAACCCACATTAAGATGCACGAAGGACGAGAAAAAATCTCATCGTCATCTCGTGAAGATATCTTCAAATTCAATATCATTATTTAGTATTTCCTTAGCTTGACTGGAAATGCAGGTCTAAACAGTTACTTGCACCTCTCAAACAATTTACTGGAAATCATTCACTGGTTCTTTATGTGAATGGACTTATTAGACGTTTGGACGGATATTTCGTGTAAGTCCTATTCTTCTTTCACACCTACAGAAGTCCATAGAATGATGGACGGCAAGCAAGTAGTATTAAATGTGACTGTTCTTTGAAGTCAATGTAAACTCTGACTTAAATGGAGCAGTTCCAGATATTTTTAATGATTTTGATATTATTATTTCTACTGCGCAACACTTCTACATCAGCTGCTCATATTCCTATCGAATTCGGGGATTACCAGCAGCAGCTCACGAAAAAAAAAAAAAAAATCGCACCGCAAACTGAACAGTGCCCTTCATCTCTCTTAAGGCCCATTCACAATGCAAACATAAAAATAAGCAAAACTCGTAGACAAACTTTAACATAAGCGAAAGACTGAACTATTCACAATATCGAACAAAATAAGCAAAATAAGATTTTCTATTGTGTGTGGGACATTCTAGTTAACTATTAGTTGGATTGAGAATCGATTTAGAGATATCGACTGTGTCCATGTTCAATTTAAAAATATTTTAATTTCAATATAAATGAAGACTAAATGTTACTTCAATGAATACAACTAACTAAATGATACAATGAATACTATAACAAAACAAAACTACAAAAAGGTCGTACGCTACAAAACAAAGAAGAATATCATCAAAAATCAACCTCGCAATCTGGAAATCCAGTCTTAAGTTCAATCTATCGACTTCAATCCTATTTCGAAACTCGATTTTGAATTACCGTACTGTGACTGGTTCATTTCTTATTTCTTACATAAGCACAACCACAGAATCTAGAAAGTTTTTAAGTGAACGTCGTACGTGTTATGCTTAAGCGAACGCATTGTGAACGAGTCCCCTTGTAGACGTAGTCCTAACTTTTACGTCAACGTCATGCTTAGTTTATGTTTGCACTGTGAACGAGCCTTTATACAAACTGCTCCAGCGACCGCTCCTTGCTTCCAGCACCGCCTCTGCCAGCTTCTGCCAGCCCCCGGCGCCGCTCGCCGCGCCCTCGACGCGCCCGCACCTAGGGCGTGGGGCTGCCTGTAATTGGCCTCGCGCTTCATCGCCTTCACTCGCCTTCCTTTCCGAATAATCTGATGCAAAGTTATTCCGAGTCCGCGGCGGCTAATTGTCTCCAACGCTCCGACGCCACTTGGGGGCGCAAGGGCCCGGGGGACAGGCGTCCTGGGAGGCGGGGGTGGGAGAAGGGCGAAGAAGGCCAGGGAGGAAGGGAGGTTCGGGATAGGGATGAGTAAAGCAGAAAAGGGGGAATTTATTGAATTTTTGGATGGTCCTTTGGAATTTTTTAGGCAGACATTTATTTTTTTAAATTTTTATTATAATTTTTACACCTTGGTCAAAATAATGTAAAAAATATAATACAAATTTTTAAAAAAATGTCTATTTAGACCTGTTATTTACACCTGGGTCTGTTATTTAGACCTTGGTCTAAATAAATGTAAAAAAGTATAATAAAAAGTTTAAAAAATGTCTGATTGAAAAATTCCAAAGAACCTTCCAAAATTACACAAATATAAAAAAGGCACTCTCATAAAATTTATAACAAATTTAACCTTCGTAAAGTGAATTAATTTAAATTTTCATGAGATGATGACTAAAATAATTATTATTACGCAATTATAAACTAAACAAATACGGAGAAGGTATGAGGGGATGAGGTTTTGAAAGAAGGAGACACATAAAGCAAAGCGTATTTTATTTTGAAAAATAATTTTGAATTTCATTTCTCCAGAAAACATTTTATCAATGAATAATGTTTAGGAAAATATCATTTTATATCTCGGTCATAAAACAGCATTTCATCTTCATACCTCATGCTTTGGACACGTATGCTATTCTCAGAGAAAATATTTGGAAGACCAAAATTACATGTCAAATGCAATATGTATTTAAGAGCCTATCTCAACCTTACCAATACGAGCTGTAATTAGGTTTCAGAGCAATGCAGTGCCGTCAGTTAATGTCACCTAAGCTGATCAGAAGCTTTGAGAATGTTGTTTAAAACAAAGAGGATGATATAAAGGGCGCGGACCGTGGCCCGTTTTTAGGGTGCTGCTCCGGAATTCGCCTGGTGTTGATTGGAGAAACCACGGAAAACGATCGTCCAGAGCAGCCGGTCGCTAGAAGTCTCCTCTAGACAGCGGCTGCATTCGACCTAGCTGAAAAGCTAGTGTCGAAAATCCTGCCGCCGTCAGGACTCGAACCTAAGACCTCCCGGTCAGAGGCGCTGTAGTGACATCAGTTGATGCACTGAGCTATCGCTCCCGGTGGCTTATACGAGAAATGAGAGATTTCCCAGGAACGTTTTTGCCAGGATCAACCCCCGGACTTCCCGGTCAGTGGCAGAGCAGTGACATCAATTGAAGCCTTGAGCTGCAACCTCAGCGGGTGGATGGGGTTCGAAAAGGGGGGAAGGGAGGAAAGAGTGTTGAGCGGTGCGGCGCTGCCAGCTATTTGAACAGCCGTGAGCTCTGCGCGCCCCCACGTCGCTTCTAAAATACCGCGCGTTCACCGCGTCTCCGCTCTTCCGCAGTATTTTTATTACGATCTGCATTTCCTCTTTATTTTTGTTACATTACCGGTGGTATTTTCTGAGAGACGGACAATCTAAGCCATGGTGCTGATCTTTCCACTCGCGGAAACCATCTGATTGTGGGAAAATGTGCAGTTGGCCACGGATGAGAGACAGGGAAAGCAAAATGATTAACGACAGGAATATGAGGGGAGTGACAAGAGATACAACCGAAGGAGATTTTGTAAATATTCACACTCAATATCATTAACGTGGAAACGAAAATTAAAACACTGTAGATTAGGAACGAGTCAAAATCATGAAGGCTGGAGATATCTCGAAGAGGAAAATGTGAAAGGAATACAAATAACGTTCAAAATGAGGGTTTTGAATATTTCCTTTTCCCCCTGAAATTATAAAAAATGGAATTTCGCTTAAACGTAAAGCATTAAAGGAAATGGAAAGTTCAAAAGGATGTTAAAGAATTTTTGTAATAGTATCCTTGTATAGCTCATTTACGCGATAATTCATTAGAGTTACCCAGAATATTGATGGTGTAAATCTATTTCGTCCAATATTGACCCTAATCGTCTCTAGCACACATCAATAACACAATTGCTAGGATGCAAAAAGCTGCATCAACGAAAACAGAGAACACCAGCAAGACAGAGAACCGGTGCATTCTGGGACGTGATGACTTGAAACTCGTTCGGAAACCTTTTGCACGGAAATGGCTGAACCTGGAGAGCCTGCGTCAGCTTGCTGAGCTTTAGACGTTATCAGAGGCATCACGACAGCTGGCAATTCCGCGAGTATGTGGTCTCCAAGCAAGCATGCTCTTTCTTCCTCTGCCTCTCTCTCTCTCTCTTTCTCTCTCTCTCTCTCTCTGTCTCTCATCGTTTCTACTGCTCTCCGACGAGTCATAAAGATCCCGTACATGCACGCAGTGGGTCGACAAGACATCACAAAAGCGCACAAAAATATTACGCTTTTGTTGTGCCGATTTAAACATCTGTGCTAATAAGATTTTACTACCTTACCCGTACGAGAAATTTCGCATGCTAAACCCTATCCTATTCCCTATTTTTCCATTTCCATATATATATATATATATATATATATATATATATATATATTCTTCAAGGTCCTCTAATCCCCCGTCATTTATTCTGTATGTCTCCTTGTAATTGATAACAAAACAATTCACCCTTGTCAATACAAACTATTCTTATTTAACGTTATTACCGAGGAGAGTAGCACACCCGGGTAATTCAGTAAAATATCAAGTAATTAGTTTGATTTCACACACACTTGCAAATTATACAGGCTCTGAACAAGTGGGGTAGAATCAAGAAGCGGCGAACCAACAAAAATGTAATAGAATGTTCAAGAAGATCTCATTTTGTAGATTACGGTGTGAGGAACGTTTATTTGAAGCATAGGCCTCACAATTTTAGGTTTTAAGGCTCTTAAACGCTCCGTTTAGGAGTTATTTAATGATATAGATTATAAAATACGACGAGTGTTGCGGGTTACATTTGACATTAATATTTAGCTGCATTTTTTCAACAAATCCTTAACATTTTAAAGTCAAAGTGCAATTCATGACGTCTCCGCGAAATTATCTTTCTTTACAGATTTCATTTGTCAAGATTGGGTGCGCGTGAGAGCCGCAAAAGGAATGTATAGTTCTGAAATAATATAGGATATTATACTGATTACAGTATAAATGAATATGAAATTAGTTTTTATTTCATTAAACTATTTTTTCTCACATTAAACCTCTCAGGAACTTAAATAAATTCTGGCATAAAAAGTATATGTTCTGATTTTCACTTATTTCTTTCAAGGTTTTATTTTTATGATACGAGGTTATCACAATGTAGATAGAAGCTATTTCTTTTATATACACTATACAGTACAAAAATGTTATTCCTTTCCAGGATCCTAATGCAATTCCACTAAGATGTCGGATTTAACACTGCGTTTATTTCTGTTAAAAAAATGCAAAATCCTTTAACTAAAAAATGAACAATTTTATTAGTAATCATCAACTACATCTCGCAAAGGATTCACTTCAATAATTCAATTTTCAATTGTCAAGAAATGCTTTAGGCAATCGCACGTGCTCATCGCCGGATTTCTTCCTTCGCTTTGCACGCCTTTTCGCCGTATTTCGGAACAATGTGCAGCGCAGGGGGGTGGGGGTGGGGGGAGTGGAAGTGCAAGTTCAGCGCTGCATGCCAACGTCACCATCGCCGCCTGCTGGGCGATGTTTTACGATCTCCGACTCCTGCGCGACTAGTGCTACCAACGACGAAGATGAAAATTCTTTGAAACAGTGTTAGCTTTTAGTGCACCGATATCCCATGAGAATCATACAATGAAAAACGTGTTTTGAGTTTTCGTTTCTCGGATTTTCATTCTTTACATTTTTACCTTCTTTCAAGAGTCATTAATTTAAATATTGAGTTATAATTACTTGAACTTTTGCTTTTCAATTCGCGTCTTTTATTTTATTTTACCTGGGTATTTTATAATTACTGGCTGATAGAAAAGTACATGTGTGACTACAAAACAGCTCAACAGAACGCCAGTGCATTTCGTGCAATTGATCGTCAATGCATATGTCAAAAATTAAAAACTGACATTCCACTGATATTTCCATAGTTTCTAACGTTTCTTTCTAATTTACATTAATGTCTCTTAATTTCCTTATTTTTCTTAATGTGACTGATAGATCAACATCGATTCAAAATAACTCATAAATGATACATATGAAGCCGAAGAATACATAAGGTATGTTTGAAAGACGATACAATATTTGAGTGTATTAATTTTCTTGTCACTTGAACAAGAAAGAAAAGCTAGCTGGTACTCTATATTCTGAAGTTTCAAAAGCTTGTTTATGTTCCAGAAACAATAAACTCACCAATACTCTGCACTTTTTCACGCATTTTTTGTTTCATGTAAATATTATTTGTTGTATTTTTCTGCGTTCAATGAATATGGCAGATTTATCTCAAAGAAACAAGCATTGACAAATGCAAATTAGGCGACACTAGTTATTAGTTTCTTATTTATTAGTTTCATACGGCATCAATAAACATCCGTCACGAATTTAAACCAAACATTGAGATGTGTTTCAAAATTCGAAACATTCACCTTAAAATAAATGGAAACCGATACAATGATTTACAGAACGTACAGAGAGTCACACTGCCACATTGCAGCAAAACTAATATTTATTTTATTTTCTCTTATCACTATAAGATCATACATTCACAAAGTGGCAACACCATGTGCAGAGATACTCTTTATAATTATATCAATAAAAAAATCCACGACTTATGGTCCGATTAAAAGAAGTTGGTGATTGACAGGCGGGAGTGGATAGGAGCGACGTTGACAGGTTGCATACCACTGAGCACGTGTTCCCAGACACGAAAATAAACCCTTAAAAATACTTATAAAAGTAACCCAATCATAGACTCATATTGTATGAAACAACAACGTCAGAAGCACAACTGTCAGTCACCAACTTATTTTAATCAGACATTAAATAACTCGTATTTCATTTGTCAGACGCATTTCCAGAGAGAGTACGTTGGCAGCGGCCAAGGTGCTCCTCCGGCAGCCGCCTGCGCGGAACAACATCCGCGTGACGTTGACGCAAATGAATCTTAAACCGCGCGCCGCGCCGCAGACGCGGCGGCGTGGGCGTGGGCGTGGGCGTGGGCGGGGCAGGGGTCGGAGGGTGAGGCGCGCGCTTGGGGTAATCAGGATAAGCCGGCGGAGCGGCGTCGATCCTCCGCGCGCGACACCAAGCGGTGCCTCTCGGCGCCGGCGTCAACGCAGCACACGCGGTGGAGACGGTCCCCGAGACGCCTCGTCAACCGTCGCCCGCCACCCACTGCACGTCGCCCATTTGCTCGTCGCCCATTTGCTCGTCGCCCATTTGCTCGTCGCCCACTGCACGTCCCCCCCGCCCCGTTGCCCCGTTGCCCCGCCGCCCCGCCGCCCCCCCGCCCCGCCGCCCCGTCGCCCCGTCGCCCCGTCGCCCCGTCACCCCGTCGCCCCGTCGCCCCGTCGCCCCGTCGCCCCGTCGCCCCGTCGCCCCGTCGCCCCGTCGCCCCGTCGCCCCGTCGCCCCGTCGCCCCGTCGTCCCGTCGTCCCGTCGCCCCGTCGCCCCGTCGCCCCGTCGCCCCGTCGCCCCGTCGCCCCGTCGCCCCGTCGCCCCGTCGCCCCGTCGCCCCGCCGCCCCGTCGCCCCGTCGCCCCGTCGCCCCGTCGCCCCGTCGCCCCGTCGCCCCGTCGCCCCGTCGCCCCGTCGCCCCGTCGCCCCGTCGCCCCGTCGCCCCGTCGCCCCGTCGCCCCGTCGCCCCGTCGCCCCGTCGCCCCGTCGCCCCGTCGCCGCGTCGCCCCGTCGCCCCGTCGCCCCGTCGCCCCGTCGCCCCGTCGCCCCGTCGCCCCGTCGCCCCGTCGCCCCGTCGCCCCGTCGCCCCGTCGCCCCGTCGCCCCGTCGCCCCGTCGCCCCGTCGCCCCGTCGCCCCGTCGCCCCGTCGCCCCGTCGCCCCTCCCCCTGCGTCCCATCTCCGTCGCCCCGCCACCACCCCGAAACTCAAGTGCGCGCTGGCGGGCGAGATGGAGGTTCGCGCGGCGAGGGCCGGCTCGATTGGCACGGTGCTGGCAGAAAGTGGACAGGAAGCGTGACATCCGCCACGCGACGCGACGCTGAGATTCAACAGAACACGAGGAAGGTCAACAGGACGGGCGATTTAATGGCGATCAGAACAACAATCCATTCTTTTATACCCTTAATCGACAATTCATTAATTTTAATCGATTAATGTACACGTCCATTAATTTTTCGATTTTTAGCTAGATTATTTTAATTCAAATATTAATTTTCAAGACGAGCAAAATACGAAAGTACGTATCTACTTTTGAACTTTAGCAACCGAATTCCTCGTCTGTACACATTAATATATACGTAGTTTATGATTCTATTCAATACTGTTCGTTTGAAGTTATTTTATTGAGAATTATATTATATCAAAATGCTTTTGTAATTTTTTTGTCGTATATTGGAAGAAAATAAAAGAATTCGGATTTGTTGGATTAAGTAATTGCATTTTATTTGTGAAAGACCGTGTTTATTATATTCTTGTGTATATAATTAAAAAACTTTAAAAGTTATTTTAGTTGATGAACATGTTTTTTCTGATTTCATTAAAATAACAACTAAATTGGACTGAAACACATAACGTTCAATAAATAAAATTTAACAAGACAGAAAATTGAGAATAATTCTCATTATCGTGATAGGTTATCTTAAAATAAGTTAAGTTACTAAACGACTAATTTAGAAATTTAAGATTTAACGATTTTACGCAGTATTAATACATGTGAAAAATGAATCGATTATATAAGATTAATCGGTTAATTCGGAACGATTAATCTATGCATCTAATAACAAGTCATCGATTGGATATTAATCGATTATTATTATTATTATTATTATTATTATTATTATTATTATTATTATTATTATTATTTAATAATCGCCCTTCCCTAAAGGTCAAGCGAATGATTCTTCCTCCAGGCGGCAAGGAGATTCTGTTTCATCGATTAGGACTTATTTTTAGAATGATTCTTAACCGTAAGTGATAGTTTGTCTTTCAACGCTTATCAGTTGCTCAGGAATTAAGTCGAAAGCGCCGCTGCGCGTAATCGCTTCCTGGAAACTGCGACGTTGACTTCCAGCAGGACTTCCTTCAAAAACGATGAAAGCTTATTTCAGTGTCTGTCGATGTAGAGGACAGTTTTGGAATCAAGCAACATAGAAATGTTAATAATAAATGCCTTTATTGATATGGCGAGGCTCGGGCCATCAGGCCCGCTCTTCCGCCTAACCACATGTCAGATGCATACAAAGATTAAACTTATAATATTATATACAAAAGTAAAAAATATATTTATGTTGCAAGTAGTTAGTAGAAAACAAGTGTAATTTAAATGCAGCTTTTGAAAAGATAAATGAAATATTAAAATAGACAGAAATGTGGCAAATTTTGTTTGACGAATTATAAATTTATAGACGGAAGTTAAAAACAAGTTGAGTTGAATAGCATTGCTCCAAACGTTTTCGCGCTACGCCGCAGCCTGGTATTCACCCCGAGCGACTGAACTAGTTGACTAGTTCTTGAAAAATAGAACTTTGCTCTCTGTGCCCCTGCGCAAAGGACCTTAAGTTGTTTGAAATGATGTTTGAAATGTTGGGGCTCTTGCCGAACTCCAAAAATTGAAAATATTTTGACACAAATCTGTAGAAAACGGTTGTATAATATAATATGTTGGTATGTAAACGGTTGTATAATAATATAATTAACTATAATGCTAAATTCATGTATGATTAGTTCTAAAATGTAATTTATTGTGAGCCCGCCGTTGCCTCGACCGGGTTGATGTTTTGCGTGTATCAGAATGGCATCAGGCCACTGTCAAATTAACTTGCACTGGTAAACAAAAACATTATTCTCGGCAGAGGCGGATCCAGCCGATGATTTGGGGGGGGGGGGGACAAACATATTTTTATTATATTTTATATTATTTATGTACTGCAGATATGACACTACACAATATAATGGTTTAAATAGTTACATAATTCGAAAATAAATAAATATTTGTATATATTTAATATTATTTAATATAAATATTTAAATCAATTTCGCCAAATGAAGGAAGGTAAACGGAAACTCGGGGCCCTTTCGGGGGTCCATGCCCCGCCCCCCTGAATCCGCCAGTGATTCTCGGAGCTCATCGAAACAAGAAACGATCGCACAGCTTGCATTCACTGCATTGTTCATTGAACCGTTCCATAAAACGTTCAACCTTTTTCCCCCCGAAAATTCCCCAGATGACTTCCAGCCCCCTCCTCCCAACCCTTCTCGTAACGGGTCCGAGGCTAAAAGAGGCAGCGGGACGCATCACGGCGCGGAGCAGCCCTCGCGAAAGAGCGGCCCCGTCGGGAATTCCCATCCGGCAACAAAGGCCGCAGCGCAGGGGGCGTGTCCGATCGGAGCGGCGCGGCGCGGCGAATGGCAAAGCCTCTGCGGAGACGCGCACGCCAGTTTTCGCTGGGTCGGCGTGAGGCGCGGGGCAGGATCCTCCGAGAGAGTGCTTCCCCGCAGGCGAGCGGACGCCGGCCACAGGCACGCGGAGTGGGGCAGCACCAGCACCTCGGCGCCTGCGTCGCGCCTACAGCCCAGTGCGGCCCCGTCTCTTCCCGCCGCCGCACCGCTCCCGACTGCAGCGGCCTGTCCCAGCGTGCGTGCTCGGTGAGTGAACCCACGCGGGCGGCGCGCGTGTCTTGGGTCGGGGCGACATTTTGTGTGGCGGAAGTGGCGCCCTGGCTGGCGGGTGAGTGGGGCGAGGAGGTGACTCATCCGCGAGCGACGAGTGGAACCGTACGGGTTATCGCTGTTGCTCTCCACGACCAGGCACGAGCGATACGGGACGTTCTTGGATGGGTTCACTAATTCTACACTTAGGTTTTCGTGACATTAGGTCATTTTTACCCCCTCCTGCCTTATAAAATGAATCTTTATAACAGTGATAAGCACATTTTGAGCCCCGTTGAAAAGGACGTTCGCGAATGAGTTAAAAAGATTCATTTCGTAAGGCGGGAGGTGTAAAAATAACCTAATGTCATCCGCCACGTTACGAAAACCCAAGTATATAGCAGCGTTGTGAAGTTACATCAGGCCTACAAAATTGTCCCACGTGTTCTTCAAATTATCACGTTTCTGACCGTGTTGGAGTATTGGTGGCATTACGTCTGTTCTCTTGTAGTTCATGTTCACTCATAAATAGAGATGTTTATATTATTACATATTTTCTGTCTTTCTGCTGGCCGTTCTCAAATTTGTAATACAGGCGAATAGTCACCGACCTAACACAATATACAATTTTTTCTTTACATATTTTTACATGTTTTATAATATATTACATATTTTACATATTTTGATATTTTCACAAAATATTCTTGTAATCTATCAATGTTCTTCAATTTAATTTCCTTTTTTTTTATAAAAGCAAGCATTTTCAAAAAAGACAGCATTTTTCCTCATATACTGCGTGCTATCTACTGCAGGCACCCTATGTGAACACGCGTGTTCTGTCGGTCCGGCGCGCCTGCTTCAGTGGCGGGAAGTGCGCGTCAGCCACTGAGATCATTCCCACCTTAAGATGTGAAAAGTGTCACTGACACCGCGGTTCGTGGCCTTTAACCTTCATTTCGGAGAATCATTGGCATTCGCCGACGTGTAACACTTCAATGAGAATCGTTCTCGCTGCAATGCTTGTTTGCTCGACGTAGATATCGCCAGTTTGTACGATGTCTTCTATTACGTCTAGTCCGACAGGAAAACTACGGTCCTGGATGGCAATAGATGAAGCTTTTATTACTGACGGAAAAGTTGTGTGGTGTAAAGTGTGCATCAACTAGTGCTCTCCAAATGATTTTTCAAACGTTTGTATTATTGTTATAATTTGTTTAGGATTTTTTTTATGATTGTAATTTCTTATTATATAAATGTGTTTTATAATTAGTGAATTTTAATGTTGCATATTATATTCTACTTTACATATTTATTACATATTCGTACTCTTTTCATTACATATATTCGTACATATTTTGACGTTTCATACTATTATCATATATATTTCCGATCTCTACTGATAAATATCAAAAGGGGTACGCGTCCACACCCTTGCCTATTTCATTTCGGAAAGGACAACTCGAATCAATATCGCCGGCTAAAGCAGCGGGTTATACTCGGAGATAAAAACTGATATTCGCATTTTAATTTTATTATGCCAATATATACACTAAAATAATTTATTAATATTTCAAAAAATTCCAAAATATTCTTAAAATCGCGGTTACAAACTTTATATTGAACGTATTTTAGATTACAGGAATTTGAATTTCCAATACAAATAGCTTGTCAGGAACTGTTCCATTTGTCTTTAACACTCTGAATAAATGTTCGTTAATTTTTTTTTATTTATTTAAGAATGTTTTAAACTATGCTGATCATAAGACATCACGTACAGCTCCTTCGAATAATTGTTAGATTAGATATTTATTATTTCTGCAGGTAGGCATGTACAACCTGGTGGCAGAACTCTACAATTTACATATTACAATTAGGATATTAACTTTAATAATCTTATAAATATTAATAATATTAACTTTAAATTTCGTAACAATGTAACTTTAAATTATTTAAAGACAATAATAATAATAATAATAATAATAATAATAATAATAATAATAATAATAATAATAATAATAATAATGCTATTATTGTTAGCATATTATTATTAACTACATTTTATGGCTGACCTGCAGTTATTTTAAACTATTAAATACGAGACTACACGACTTTTTAAATACCTCACTTCACTTTCACTTCACGTTCACTTCACCTTCACTTCACAATATTTGCAATTCAATTCTCTTTCTACTTCTACACTGCGCTACACTACACTACACTACACTGCACTACACTACACAACACACCAGCGCACTTCAATACACTACTACTTTGAATATAATTATGTATTTAATAAATCAACACATTTAATAGTAATTAACACAATAATAATAGTAGGAATAAACATAACAATAATAATCAAATAACTGTTATAATAAGCCTAACTTACTGAATTAATAAAGTTGCCAAATATCATTAGTTAATTTATTTTTAAATCTTTGAACACCTAGAGGGAAGGGTTCCAAGGCTGTCGCAGGTAAAGATTGTAAAGCCTCCTAAATTAAAATGCTGCTGTGTCGTGTAATTTAATTCAGTATTGCTTTGAGATGGTCTTGAAATTGCGAGAAAACAAAGTTAAAAGAACAAAATATATCCCCACAGTTTGAAACTCTACCAAACGTCTTTTACTTGCCCTTCAAGGGACGGGATTATGAACAGGGAAATACCCTGCAAAGGGTACCTGACTAGTGGGATTTTCCGCATTATTTGCGCTTGGCCGCGCTGCAAGGAGGCGAGGCACCTTCGGGCAGTCACGACAATTTGCGGGCATCTTACTCCGTTAATCCAAAACTGTTCCCCAGGTCGATCGCATCACATGCAAAAGGAAATTCCCTTAACGAATATACATTCTTTTTATTTCAACCTTACTATTTTCTTTATTTAAATTCAAAAATATTTAGGAGGCAGGGGTATTTTTTTTATACGGTGACAGGTCCGAACGGAATTTGGCCCTAATCGTGAAATACTTTTTAGATCCACCCCTGTTAGCGAAGCATTATTATTTTTTATCGTTTGTTATTTATTTTTATAAACATAGTTTCTACTGACTGGCGCAAACAGCATTTCACAAGAAGGCACGTGGCGCGAATTCGTTTTGTGTGAGAGTGAGATGCAAGATAATCTTTGACATTTCTGTGTTAAAGATTATCTTACAATTTGGGGAATTATGGAATAGTTCACCGCAATTATTATCGCATGCAAAAATATTGCAAAACCATTTTGATTCGCACATGAATGATTTTAATATATTTATCTTATCTCTTCACTTCTACACTAAATAATATGACTCCTAAAACACAAACAGATGTTTAAGAAATAATATTTTAGAGCAGTTTCCTTTGATCACCTCGACTTGTTTCCCTCTCCTCCGCTTTTGCTCTCGTATAATTGTGCAACGATAATTGTCACCGATTGTTGTTTTCTTAACTCATGTTGCTGATTCACAACTTCCCTTCTTTGCTTTTCCCCTTTCCATATTTTTTTTCTCACTGTTGAACCTTCTTTTCCTAATATCATTAACACTCTTCCCTTCCCTGCCTTGCAAAGCCAAGTAACCCCGCCTTCACACTTCAGCGTGAGAGTGCAAGTCCCTGCCTGACCGATATGACCGAGTGTTCCTAGAAGTCTGTGTCAGGGATGCCTTTGAGCGGAATTCCGCCAATTGGGCAGGGAAAAGGCGTCCACTTGCGGAAAAAACATTTTAACGGGATCCCGCTCATTGGAAGAAATCCGTTGTTTGCTGGGAGGATTTTGGGTAATGCGTAACTTTTTCTTTGTTGCTTAAATCGTCAATAATACCCTCCTTTTGTTAAGAATTGATCAAACATTAACTAATTTGAAACATACAGTAGACTCCAATTATAAAAAACTTCTGGGGACTAACATATTTTGTTCACTATATCAGAGGTTCACTATATCCGATGACGACAAAATTTAATAGAACGTCTCCACAATGATTGATTTTATTAAAATAGTGATAGGGCAAAATGAATTAACAACACGAACTGAAAATTTCAACATCTTTATTTGTATTAAAAAAATGAATTATTTTCAATAGTTTGCTTCGTACATGTTTAACTAGTAATTTCTCTAGATCCTTCTCCAAAGTTCATGCTCTCTTCATTCTTCATTTTGCATTGTCCTCTACAAGTATCGTAATGCAGTCGTCACACCATTCAATGACTCTTGTACTGTTAGAACACAGTCCCACTCTCCAAAGGCCCTTTTATTCGCCTAATAACATACGAGATCGAATTAATTTTCAGGATTTGTTTCCTACTTTCTCTATAGCCGAATCATCTTAAGCTTGTTTGTAATGTAGGTGAAACGAAACCAGTGACTTAAAGTTCACTGAAACAGAGGGTTCACTGTATTAGAGTTCACTATAGTCGGAGTAGACCATACACAAGAGTTTTAGTTTTGAACATCTTTCAAATGTGCCTCTGTTGCGAAGTCAGAGCCCGCTTTCTTTTATTATTTATTAAACAGGCATACAATTGTTTCTAAAAATTGAACAACTATTGAAGTCTTTTGATAGATTGGCTTTATCCACAAGAGTTAATTTTCAACATCTGTCGAACGTGCAACTATTTTAAAATTACCAGCCTCTGAACCTGAGTCCGCTTTTTCCCCCATGCAGTCATTTGACTGAATTCGGTGGATTTTTATCCCTCAGATGGCGGATTTTCTCCATTTCAGATCGGGCAACTTTGGTATTTGTCGAAGAACTTCGTGAAATACTCAGATGGAGGTTAGGAGGTCCAAGCAATTTAATACTAGAAGTGCGTGGTTTTACAATTGTCATAATTGCTTGTAAAACACGATTCTGGAGTAGAATCCTCTTCAAACATATCAATCAAGACGTACTTTCCAATTGTCGTGTACTGTCCTCTTCAAATACATCAACTCTAAACGCTATCGTCCATTTCCCATCATAGAAACATAACTGAGTTTTGCGTATCGGAAATTCCAAAAGATTGTAATATTAACTTTGTTTGGCACCATCAATCATTAACTGCGTGTTCTGATATACTCGAAAACAGACACCAAATGTTACAAGAATCAGGTATCGCTGCGACAACTCCCTTCGGTCTAAACTCGCAAATTTGGATATTACATTTTAATGGTAGTTTTTCTACATAATTCCTAAAATAATTTATTTATATTAAAAATTGATTAAGGTTTCCTGAAACATCAATCGTTAATGTCATAAGTTCCGTAAGTGTATTGGATATTTTTATTGCTGAAGGTGGCGTTGATTTTCCCAGCTGGATGGTGAGATCCGGGGCCAACCTACTCGTTTGGCATGCAGGGTTTCCCCACCTAGGGATCCGGGGTACCGCCCCAGCCGGGACAAGCTCTAAGCTCCCGACGGCTCTCCCGGAATATGTCGTAGTGTAGTTCATGTTAGTATAAGTGTGTGTTGTAAGGGGAGAGGATAGGACAAGGACGAGGGAGGAAATATCGCGCGCGGTCCGTGGCCCATTTGTTAGGGTGTTCCTCCGGCATTCACCTGATGTTGATCGGAGAAACCACGGAAAACTACCGATGAGAGCAGTCGGCCGCTGGAATTCTCCTCCAGACAGCGACTGAATTCGACCCAGCTGAAAATCCTGCCGCCGTGGGGAGTGTAACCTAGGACCTCCCAGTCAGAGGCGCTGCAGTGGCATCAGCTGATGCCCTGAGCCACCGCTCCCGGTGAGAGGTGGTTGAGCAGCTGTGCGTCAGTCCAAGGAAGAGCTCCCCCCTCTCCCCTGCGTGTGAATTCTCGTCGTGGCTGAGGCAGCACCTGGCATAACCACCACTTCCTGCCCCTCACCAATGCCTTCACCACTGCGCAGTCAGAATGCCAATCAGTGTTGTCAGATGATTGAATGTACATCCCAGTAACAACCCTCAAAAATCCAGCTACTTTCACTAAATCTTCTGGTACTATCGATTCGAGGAAGTTCGTTAAACTAATTGCCATCGATTCATTTTATATTGATAAAATGAAGAAACGGAAGGTTGAGACGTTCTATGCTTTTCTACTATAGCACGCACTGGAAAAACACCATCCTATGCCACCCTTTATGTTTTTACGGTATATTTTTACCAACATCATAGTTATTTGATATACTGATGTTAGTTTTAAATTATTGAATAAAAAAATGTTATAGCAATCTTAAATAGTACATTCTTAAATTACCGCAGACGTAAAATCCTGGTGTTTAAACGTACCAAGAGGATTTCATTCTAGTACGTGGTGTCTTGATTAAAATTCTGGTAAAAATACCAGGATCCTGGTAAGTGTGGCAACACTGATGCCAATTAATCAACTGACCGTGATCAGTAGGGGTTGGATTTCAATAAAATGTCATTGTTTTTCTTTTCATTTTAGAGCTATGCATTTTAGTATAGACATTTTATGATATGACAAAAGGAAGTTATCCATTTTTATATGACTTCTTTACATTTTTCTTTGATTTGGACGAATTATTAATTTTTTTATCTTTTTTCGTCCTTTTTAAAATTTTTTTCGCGGATTTCATCGATTTTGATGTCATATTAATGGTACTTGCTTCAAATAATATTTACGTGATACAACATATGTTCTTCACAGAATTCCTGAATAGCCTATTCGACTTCTTCGCTCAGAATTTGACAGCCGTTGTATGTAATTCAAGGTTCTTGTGACGACTATCTGCGCCATTGTTGGTTTGGCAGATTTCGGGATAACTAAAAACTGATGTTTCCTGGTAAAGAACAGTCGAAACCAAACGTCTGGAAGCTGAGTTCATTTGAACGAAAGGAAGAAGCCTCGATTACATCAGTAACATATCCAACAGCTTGAGTTGTTCATCTGATCTGGTTTTCATCAAATTTTTACGTCATTTTTCTTTGCTTTTAGGACATTTTGAAAAATATTTTAAGAGAATTTAGTGATCATTTTTGGTGATGTTTTAGCTCATCAAAATCTACCCCTAGTGATCTGAGTTAGAAATGAACTGCGGCCGATACGATTTCGGCAATAGCGCCAAAAATGCCTGCCGAGTTTCCCAACAGGTGGACTGAAACATGGCAGTAGGATTGGGTATATTATAATACAAATAATAATGCTCGATCACCAGTCTTCTGATGCTCAAAAGTCGAGTGAACGATACGGATCGCGCAGGGGAGGCTTAAGTGAGCTCTCGTCCACGCGTCTCGACACGAAACATCAAAGGAAGTGGCTTAAGTACTACGGCTGCACGGATTTTAGTTTAGCCATAGTAACAAAATACTGAGTACGGATCTGGTGTCAGTGCTCATGGACAGACGGACATTGATAAAAACAGTTATCCTCAAAATGTCACCAAAAAATTACTGAAATTAAACTAAACGCTTCGTTTTGTCATCATATGTACAAAATAAAAAAAAACATTGTTTCATGTAATGTTTAAAACGTGCGAAAAATTAATCAACGGTATTACGTTAAACGATTAATCGAAGTGTATAAATCGAACAATGAACTTAACCTATTTGATACCAGTTAATTTTTCAATGAGTGTCTGCGCATGAGCAGAGGCTGAGAGTTTTGCGTCGAGTAGCGTCACGCGTTATCAGGCAACCACGACCATGACAAAGAGTTTGTGAAGTGTGAAACGAGTTTTTGCGCTATGTTTTGTTGTAAATGGAAATAGTTTGAAACTGAAGCGGCAGTCGAGCGCTAAATTTCCGTAATGCTACGACCTTTTGATTCTCAATTGTTAGACTAGAGCTGCACATTATCCAAAGATATACATTTTTATATTTATGGATTAATTCCCGCGACGTGATGTTACATCATGGGAACATAAGACTTACCTGCAAACTCTGCAGCTCCAGTTGGGAACAAATTCCGAACAGTATGAACAAGTGGTCGATTAGTATGCTATATATCTATGCAGGTTTTCTATAGTTATTCAAATTAACATTCTATGAAACTATTCTATGCTGAAAGTAAATTACTTCACGAAGAGTACTAAGAGAAATAAAAGCCCAAATCAGTGCCTTTGTTCCCTTTGAAAATAGTTTTTATGACGCGGTAGCTAATATTTTCTTTTCAATCTTTGCCCAAAAACGCTCGTTTAAACCTGTACTCAAAAGTATTCAACTTGTATATTGGTTAGGGTAGAGATATCAGAAGTTAAACGTGAGCAGAATGCATTTCTTCCCTTAGTACGTCACACAGTTTTTACCCGTTTCTGGATGTTTAATAAATAAAATAGGTTGGTGTTAAATCTCTCTTCTGGCGAAATAGCGGGCTCCGCTATCTTCGCTGTCGAACCGTTCGGCCGCGCCAGGCTCTGGCGCGTGGTATAGAAGGATTTTCTTAAGGATGAGCCAAAGTGACAGTTCGCGTAACAAGTGAACATCACGTATAATTCAGAGATGTATCCCTCCGCCACGACAGCTGTTCAGCCCCTTCGTAAAGTGTTTGGTTAAGGCTCCTAAGAAGACATCACTATCCAGAAGTCAAGAGTTTCGCTGAGGTATATCCACGTACGGGAGTCCGGGAAATATTTAAATTTAATTACGTATGTAGAACATCTCTTAACATGCTCTCACAATCAGTGAAAGAAAACGGCCACGAATGTAAATATGATAATGATAATGATAATGATAATGATGATAATGATGAAAAATGATTTTAAGCCGGAAACACGTGCACCGGTACGCATCTCGCATTCAAGTCTCGGTTTTAAAATAAATATAATATTGATCGCACAAAAAGTAAATGTAATTTAATTATTATAGAAAAAAATATTTTTACAGAAGAGCACATAACACTGCACTTTCTAATTTCAATTATTTCTCGTGGCGCACTATACTTTTGTCGGACGAGGACATCACAAAAGGAAGCATCGATGCTATTTACAAGTTAGCCAACTGCAAACGAACAAATGCAGGAAGGAAGTCCATTGGGCTGGAGGGCACAACGAACACAGAACCTTCAGTTATGTTGCCATCACTAGCTGTCCCTGTGGTTCATCCTTAGGAAAATCGCTTTATATCCGACAGAGATCCAATGTGCTTTACACACCAGTTTGTGTCACAATATGAGCGGGAATTTTAAAATCATCTAGATACCAAAATTATCACATCGTCAAAAGACATTGAAACAGATATATGAAGCATTTCTTTTAAATATTGCATCTTGTACGCCTTCATCGGGTTATTTTTGGTTGGTTACCGTTGAAAATTGTCATTTTGTACCACTTTCAAAATGTCTCTCAACACTACTCGCTCTCCAAGCAACATAGCAGCCAGCGTCTGGTCTGGCTTTTCAAACGAAGTGCCCGTGCTGTGGTCACGTGGTTCGTCACGCTAACTGGTGGTGTGCAGGAGCAAAAATCGGTGCGCCGGAGGAACTCGCCCGTGTTTTTCCACCATGGGCCGCGCTGTGCAAAGGCCCTCTGCTGAGCGCCCGTGTGTCGGTGGGGCGGAGAGGGCGGGGAGGGCCAGGGTGGAGCAGTGCGGTTTGGGGCGGGGCGGGACGGGGCGGGGAGGGGTGTGGTAGAACAGAGCGGGGAGGGGCGTTGTGGAGAGGTAGGGGTGGAGCGGGGCGGGGAGGTCGGGGTGCAGCGGGGCGGTTTCGGGCGGGACAGGTGGAACGGGGCGGGGCGGGGCGGGGCGGGGTAGGGTAGGGTAGGGTAGAGATCGGCGGAACGAGAGAAGCGGGGAGGGGCGGGGTTGGCAGGCTGGAGCTATCCGGGTTGGAGCGGGGCGGGGAGGGACGTGGCGGGGTGGACGCGGGGGAGAGGTGCATGATGGATCGGGGCGTGGGGAGATGGAGCGGGGTGGGATGGGGATGGGGAGAGGCAGGGAGTGGGTGGCGTGGTGGAGCGGGTGGGGCGGGGCGGGGATGGGCAAGGCGGGGAGATCGGGTCGGGGCGGGGCGGGTATTCCCCCGGGCCGAGCAGGCAGGTGTCGGCGTGTGGGCGCGAGCGAGGAGGCGTTCGGTCGCTGTTTGCCGATCGCGCAACCTTGAAGACGGACACGACGCACGGCCCAACACTGGCCCGAAGGAGGGACAAAATACGCGGATAACAATACACAACTGCAGGACGTACGCAAAGAAGTTAATAAACTATTACATAAATATTAAAAAATTAAAAAATCATTGCGACCAGATCGCAAGGCTTTAGTATATTGCGTGGCAACTACTTTGGTGATTAGTCCCGATGTTTTTACAGAAGAGCACATAACACTGCACTTCGTAATTTCAATTATTCCTCGTGGCGCACTATATTTTTGTCGGACGAGGACGTCACGAAAGGAAGCGTCGAATCCATTTACAAGTTAGCCAACTGCAAACGAACGAATGCAGGAAGGGAGTCTAATGGACTCGATGGCACATTGACCACAGGACCTTCAGTCATGTTGCCAGCACTAGCTGTCACTTTGGCTCATCCTTAGGAAAATCGTTCTCTACCTACGTACCTAGCTGGAGTCGAAACTCCTCCCCCGCCGGGATGCCCACCCTGGAGCCGCCGGCCGGAGGCAGCGCAGGGACAGCCACGGTGCCGGGGCGTGGGTGGGTGAGTTGGGCGTAGCAGAAGACGGTTTGGGCGCACAGTGCGCGGAGTGGGCGGGGCGCACGCAACGCGCATGCGCACGCGCGCAGACTGCCAACGCGCGCGGCCGCGCCGCACCCGCGCCGATTGACCTCTGCCCCACCGCGTCACCGCCGGCGGCAGCTCGGAGCGGAGCGCGACATTGCTTGGCTCGTCTCTCGGGGTGCATCAGCTGATTGGTCTTGTGTTAAGGACTACCGTCAAACCGGGAGCGATAGCTCAGTGCATCAACTGATGTCACTGCAGCGCCTCTGACCGGGAGGTCCTACGTTCCCACTCCCCACGGCGGCAGGATTTTCGACACTTGCTTGTCAGCTAGGTTGAATTCAGTCGCTGTCTGGAGGAGAATTCTAGCGGCCGACTACTCTATCCGGTAGTTTTCCCTGGTTTCTCCGATCAACACCAGGCGAATGCCCGAGCAGTACCCTACTAAAAGAGCCACGGACCGCACGCGATCTTTCCTTCCTCTTCCTTGTCCTATCCTCTCCCCTTACACACACACACTAACATGCACTACACTATCACATATTCCGGGAGACCGGTCGGAGCTTAGAGCTTGTCCCGGCTGGGGCGGTGCCGCGCTGGTGGGAGAGTCCTGGTAAGGGGGAAACCCCACTAGCCGACGGTAGGTCGGCGCCGGATCTCGCCATCCAGCGGGGAAAGATCGCCGCCATCTCCCGATGAAAAAAACATGCACTACACTTACGGGACTAATGCCTTAGGCTGTTGACGCGCTCGGAATCACTAAACAACCCACGGCGGCAGGATTTTCGACACTAGCTTTTCAGCTACGTCGAATTCAGTTTGATAGAGTACTTCTCCGTCATTCGTCCGGTGTTCATCGGAGAAACTATGCAAAACTACCGATGAGAGCTGCCGACCGCTAGAATTCTCCTCCAGACAGCGGCTGAAATGGACCTAGCTGACAAGCTAGAGTCGAAAATCCTGCCGCCGTGGGGAGTGGGAACCTAGGACCTCCCGGCCTGAGGCACTTCAGTGACATCAGTTGATACACTGAGCTACCTCTTCCGGTAATAGTCTTTGTAATCTTCCATAGATGATTAGGTGCGATTTCCAGTGATAAAATTTTTAAAATATCAGTGATTTCCTGTTTTCGGGTGGTTTCTCCGATCTACACAGGGGGAATGACGGAACAGTACGCTAACAAAAGGGCCATGGACCCAGCGCGATCTTTTCTTCCTCTTCTTTGTCCTATCCTCACCCCTTACACACACTTGCACTAACATGCACTACACTTCCAAACATGTCTGGAGCTTCCAAGATGTCGCGCTGGCGGGAGATACCTGTTTGGGGAAAACCCCGCAAGCCGACGTAGGTCGGCGCCGGATCTCGCCACCAGGCTGGGGAAGATCATCCCGATGAACAATCATGCACTACTTACGGGACTAGTGACCTTAGCAGTTGACGCGCCGGGAGTAACTCATTAATCAATCAATCAATCAATCAATCAATGAAGTTTTGTGAGAGTAAGCCGTATGTTTTCAGCTTCGTTTCATAGTCTCTCAACTTTGAGATTTTGAATACAGATTGGTTTTTCTGAGAAATAATTATATTGATTCATAGTAAAATAATTCAAGATAGTATTAAAAACGTTTAGAACTTTACCCAATCTCAAATGACAACCCCTCATAACAGAACTACGTGTAACTGAACAGTAAAAGACCTGGTAGCTAACATACACTTTGTGCAATATGTATAATAGCGTTTGGTGAGTAAATTGATATTTAATAAAAATCATTCGGTTATTTCTATAACAGCTCAGCTTGATATCATGAATCAAAATAATTAAAAAGAATTAAAACAATGAACGTGAAAAATGCTTAAAAATGAGAGTTGAGAATTAACTTCCTAGTCGTCAAGAATTTATTTTATGTGACAGAGTTTCTAGGTTTTTGCAATATTCGGAAATACCATGTATTTCACATTCAATCTTCAAGAAAATCTATAAAGTAAACGACTCAAAACTTACGTTGTTTAGGAGCTGTGCTATATAATTTAGGAAGTGTGATGGGAGATGTTAGAATTAGCCAAACGGTTCGGACATACCTCACGGTCAGTCTGATGAGCTGACAAACATGAATAAGTTTCTTATACTAACACAGGATGATTAACACGTTCTTACATACTACGTCTGTGCATGACGAGGCAAGAATTGTCACACACATGTCAACGTAAGTAATATCTATCATCTTGCATGGCTTAACAGTCGTACATTTAAAACACTATTGAACACACGAATTTGCTGCCTTAGCCAGGCAAAGGAAAATGAATGAAAAAAAGGCAACGCAGAGGTTTCAGAAGTGTTGTTTGATCCACTTTGATGTTTGATCTCCACAGTGTTGTTTGTGACATTTTTTTCCATAATTACTTTGTCTTCTTACGAAGTAGGGGAGAGAAAGTATTGTAATCATGCTCGAAAAACGGCGAATTTTCGACAGAAAACTCTTATTGCCGAGCCCTGGTAAAATGAAAAGGATACATCTTGTTCCAACGAGAATGTATGGTAAATTACTTCCTGTAACTCGTAATCAGAATCATTTTGTGGGTCATTGATACCAAAAAATCGAATGACGGCATAACGGCTAGCGCACAAATTTTTCATTTGTACTGATTTTCTCCAAAATTGATATTCCTGGATATATTTAAAGGAACTTGCGACCCTCGGGGGTTTGAAACGGATATTTTCACATTTATAGCTATTTTATGTGAGAACTCAACATTTTTAAAAATTTCTCAAAAGTGGCTCTAATTTTGTTATTAATCTTATCTTTGGAGAGCAAAAAGGACACTTGAAAGATGCAGGATTCATTTTCGTTAAAATCGATGACTTTTCGGGAATTACGAAAGTTCAAAATTGTTTGTTCCATAAAGACAGATATTAAAATAAGGCCATGAACAATTTTTTCAAAAATCCAAACATCAAAAATCTCGCGTAAATTTGCATGAAATTGATTTTGCGGAAATTTTGAAAACTATTTTTCTTAAAAACGCTCCCAACGTTTTCGATAAAACATTCTCCTCGTATGTGTATCAAAGTATGTTAAAAAGTGGTGCTTGCGAAAAGTGTGAAAATTGCGAAAAGTATCATAAAAGAAAAAATGCAATATTAAAGACAGATAGTTTTTTGTAAATGAAATCTGCTGTAAAAAATCAGATGTTTAAAAAAGTCATGTGCAATTGTTTGAATTCTGGCTTTCAGTGCAGAAGGACGCGGCTCTGACCTCAGGGCTCATCGCGACATCCCAGGGATACCTCTTTTCTCTCTTCCTCTGACACTAGCTGCAACATCATTTTATGAATTTCGCATGTTATTGGAAGATTGAAAGTACACAAGTTCAGTCAATCTTCGCGGTATTGAATGTATTATTTATGATATTTGGGGACTTTATTTTCATTTGATGTTAGGATTCTTGAGTCAAAATGAAAATTTGATGAGTCCTTGATGTAAAGTTAGCCACTGGACGACAATCCCCTTTCCTGTTCCTTTTTTGTAGCAAGTCCTGCAATGCGATCACCGTACGTCCGAAACCTAATTTGTTTTGTTTTTCTTGAATTCTGTTACCGACAATTATCTCAATGCATAACTAATATAAAATCTATAGTGCGTACTGCAAATCAGCCAGAACCATGTGCGCGGGTGCGAAGGCCGGATTTACTGTGGTCGAGGCCCGTTGATGGGGAAATCTTCTCAGGAAAATGCTCAAAATTACTTTAAAACTATTTATATTTATTAATTTTTGGTATCCATATAATCCATGAATTTAACAATGTTAAAAAGACACTTTGCACTCTGTCCTTGCCCCGGAATATTAATCACACCGTCAAAACTTATTTCTCTCAGAATATCATTGTTGCTGCTAAAATGGCGAGATTATTGAGATGTTGAGTCAAGTGATCGCAATCTGTTTTTAACTAATTTCAATTTTGAAAACGATCTTTCAGCAGTGTAATTGGTTTCAAAATAAGACACATTTTCAAAATGGTTTCCACATTAGGAAAGCATCCAGGACTTGCTTTTTTTATTATTATATTTTTACTGTACAACCGGCTGAAGGCCTCTGGGCATAAAGTGATGTCACGACAGGATTTTCGACGCTAGCTAAAAGCTAAATCGACTTTTCTTTTCTTGATATGTAAAGCCCGGTACACACGGTACGTTTTCGTGCAGATTGGACGTACAGGAGTCCAGACTGCACGCTTTCTATACGAACATGTTCATAATTTTTCATGCAGAAAGCCTGCAGTTTGACTCAAATGCCTCCAGCGGCAGAATCGTTCACTAATGGTAATTGGTCATTTCGATTTTTAGGTTAGGTGTGTCAAGGTGCGATTGTGTGAAGTGATATATAGTGATAAACTTCCTTTTTCCGAATTCCTACCTTGCCATTTTTATTCTCTATACTTCTCAAAGTTAATTAATACGAAACAAAGATCACTGCCAGAACGCAAACACAGAAATACCACAGTTGTTTCTCGTTAGCCCCCTAGTGGCAGCTTGTGGCTACTCGTGCAGAAAACGTACAGACCGTCTATATGCGAATTTGACTTTTATACTTTACTTTGGGATCTTGAAGTTTCTGAACAGTTTCTGAACAGAAACTGTATGAAAACCTGCTCGAGAACTGTATATATACCTAGATTTAAAAAGTATTTTAGTGTATCGTATACTATATTATTACAGTGTTACAATTTCTGCATATACGTGTATATCGGGCTTTAACAATTATTTTAGTGTATCGTATACTATATTATTGCAGTGTTACAATTTGTATATATACTCGTGGGTTTAAGAAGTACTTTACTGTATCCTATACTATATTATTGCAGTGTTACAATCTGTGTGTATACGTGGGTTTAAGAAGTTTTTCACTGTATCGTATTGCCGTGTCGGTGAAGACGGAGTGGTGCGTGTGTTGCAGAGCCGGTGGCAGGATGTGGATGGCGGCGCTGGTGCTGTGGTGGTGGGCGGCGGCGGGCGCGCGCGCGCAGCTGGGGCAGCTGGCGCCCCTGGCGGCGCCCGCCTCGCCGTGCCCCGACGTCTTCCAGTACGCGCGAGGCAGCGACGGCGTGTGGCGCGCGCAGGTGTGGGCGTGGCCGCCGGCCCGCGCGCAGCCCGTGCGCCTGCGCGTGCACCTCTTCCTCGAGGCCGCGCTGCCCAACGTGAGTGACACGCCCACCCCACCCCGCCCCGCCTCGCCTCGCTTCCTTAGGCCTCATTCACAATGCAAACTTAAACGTTACCGTAACGTAGCCGCAAAACCTAGAAATGGATTATAAAGCGAGATCACAACGCCTTGACGTAAATGTAGACGTAAGACGTAAACTTAAAGAGCTCGCAAGCTCCAAGCTTCTACGTTTAAGTTTACGTCGAAATTCTACCGAAGACCAATCAGAGAGCAGGATGAAAAAAACAAATGCACAACAAAATCCGCGAGAAGGAAGGTCGACTCCAGATAGATTCTTGTTTATGTGTATGTATTGGTGTGAATATCTTGTGTGTATTGGTGTGTAAATATATTTGCAGTACACAATTTTAAGCTCACTGCTCGCATATAACCTCAATAGGTAGGGGCGCAACAGCTGCTCGCAAATGCAAAAGGCTAAATCGATAGGAGAGTCGAAGAAATGCTAGAAACGGATCGATCAATATGTTGAATTCTGATTGGTTCAGGCAAAACCTACGTTCCAGCTCACGTTTGCCATTGTGAATGCTCGTTTTTACGTGAAAAGTTTACTGCATAAGTTTATCGTTACGTTACGTTTACGTTTGCATTGTGAATGAGGCCTTACAGGGATTCCTTACAGCGAAGGGCATGTAGGAAGTGTAGATTCATTGATGTCATGTTTCCGGGCGCGTCAACTACTTTAGTCATTAGTCACGTAAGCGTAGTGCAGGTTTTCCCCGGGAGGTTCCTTACAGCGAAGGGCGTTCGTCCCAGAAGTATGGATTGATGATTTTGATGATTGATTGAATTTTTCGTGTTTCCGGGTGCGTCAACAGCTTTGGTCATTAGTCCCGTAAGTGTAGTGCATGTTTTCCCCGGGAGGTTCCTTACAGCAAAGGGCGTTCGTCCCAGAAGTGTGGATTGATGATTGATTGATTTATTCGTGTTTCCGGGCACATCAACGGCTTTGTTCATTAGTCCCGTAAGTGTGGTGCATATTTTATCTCGGGAGGTTCCTTACAGCGAAGGGCATTCGTCCCAGAAGTGTGGATTGATGATTTTGATGATTGAATGATTGATTTTTTTCGTGTTTCCGGGCACGTCAACGGCTTTGGTCATTAGTCCCATAAGTGTGGTGCAGGTTTTATCTCGGGAGGTTTCTTACAGTGAAGGGCGTTCGTCCCAAAAGTGTGGATTGATGATTTTGATGATTGATTGATTTTTTTCGTGTTTCCGGGCGCGTCAACGGCTTTGGTCATTAGTGACGTACGTGTGGTGCATGTTTCTTTTTTCTCGGGAGGAGGCAGTGATCTTCCCCCGCTGGATAGCGAGGGAAGATCACGACGACCTACCGTCGGCTAGCACGGAACTGTCGGCTACCACGGAAATCCACCGATCAAAGCAGCCGGCCGGAAGAATTCTTTTCCACCCGGCAACAGGACCTATCTATCCGGCTAGTGTCGAAAATACTGCCATCGTCATGACTCGAACCTAGCACCTCCCGATCGGTGGCATTAAAAAGAAATTAGTTGATGCCCTGAGCCACCTCTCCTGGTCAGCCGTTCAGGATATGCAAGTCGGTCCCATGGGCACTAGTTATATTGTATTTAAATTTAATGTTGATATATTTATTATTTTACTAAAATCGGTTCATACACGTGCACAGAACGGCAACAATAGGTTTGATGTTACATACGTTTTACAAATCCAAGAAGAATGTGAAAAATTTATTAAAAGTTAAAAATTCGACAATCACATGGAGACACTACCAGTTTATTTATCTTAATTAATGGTATTTGTGATTAACATTTCTTCAAATGGTTTTCAATAAAGTTTCTGAAATTCTCAATAATTTTCTGCGGCAACAGAGAATTGTGACAATCCCCGACCAAGGCTCGAACCAGCGAACCTTCTCTCCCCAAAAAGCTGAGTCCTTGCCCTCCAATTTGCCACCTCAGCCATCCGGGAGGGACATTGCATTTACACTTCTATAAAAGTAATAAGTGGTTGGTGGTTTCAGTTCTAGCATTTGGCAGCCAAAAATTGAGAAAATCTGAAAAATGTTCTTAGGGCGGCAGAAGATGGCAACTGGGAAAGGAATCAGGCATATCCCAAAAGATAGTAGAGACTGAGTTTAGAAAACTAAAAAGTGTGAGAAAGTCAGTGCTATTCAATAGCATCACTGGTTTTTATTTATTTATGGTACGCTGTTATATACGAGGACAAACTTTAAGGAAAATATTTCGTGAGGGTGTTGAGAAAATGATATTTTTAGAAATTGCATCAATTTCAAACACGAATTGAACGAAATTAGCTCGGTTAAAAAAAATTGTACAAGACATTTTAATTAGCTGATTTTTTTACAACAGGCTTTGTTGCAAGTATCTCCAATTTTGTAGATTTCAAATGTTCACGCTTTTTGGCATTTTCGAAAATACGAAGCAATTGCCGAAATTGGGACTAGTACCATATTTTTTACCGTCCATAATTACACATGTGGAGAAAATTTAAAGAAAAAAATTTTGAGCGGTTTTTCGAATTTTTTTTTAGAAATTGCATAAATTTCAGATAACTACGCAAAATCAGCTTGTTTTCGGAAGAAATTTACATGCCCTTTCTTAAAGAGTTGATTTTTTCCAACAGACTTTGTTTAAAGCAAAAATCGCTATCTCCAATTTTGTAGTTCTCAAATGTTAACATTTTGGAAATTTCCCAAAAACGGAACAATAGCCGATAATGTAACTAACATCATATCTTTTACCGTCCCTTATTACATCTCAGAAGAAAATTAAAAGAAAAAAAATGGAGTAGTTTTTTTTATAGGAAAAAAAGCCTATATTTCGCCTGAAGTTCCACGAAAATTACACGGAAACTACTCAAATTTTTGAAAAATTGAACATGAACTGTTTTAAAGATTCGTCTTTATGGAAGATATTTTATAAAGGAAAAAATATCTATCTTCAATATTATAGTTGTAGAAAGACGCCCCCAAAAACTTGCACTTTTTCAATTTTCAAAAAATTTGTGTTCTCAACGAACATGAGACTACCACCATTATCTTAAGCGTTCTTTACGCTATCCAAAGAAAAAGTTTGATCAAAAACTTTGGAGCCGTTTTGAGAAAATTTTGAAAATGTTTTTGTCGCTTCATATGAAGTACCCTCAAAAATCAAAATATCCGTTTGAAAATCCCCAAGCACGAGTTCATTCAGATCGATTGGGGATTGTCAATTTTGAAGAAAATCGGTCGAACGGTTTAGACGCTAACGTTGACGGGCGGACGTTGTCGTCAATCGATTTTTCGGTATTGAGAACCAATAAAACGTGGATTCTGGCTACACCACGTGTTACAGGATTTTTTCTAAATTTAGCAACAACAGGATTTATTCACTTTTTTCTTACCAGAGCTTGGTAATAAGCGTTTTTCTGGCAAAAATTCGCAGTTTTTTTCGCACGATTACATAACTTTCTCTTCTTACGAAGTATTCGTAAGGCGAGAAAGTAAAAATGAAAGTATCAGTTTTTACTGAAAAGTGCAAATATTTTATCATGTTAATCTGTAATTTCTCTGTGTACAAAACTAGAACACATTTTATCTTTTTCCATATACGTACGTATATAGGCCGTGCATATAAAAATGTAATGCTGCGGAAAATCGATTTCGAGATTTCAACAGAAAACCGTTTTGGGGTCCCCTGATACCGAAAAAGTGTGCGTGTGCGTGTGCGTGTGCGCGTGCGTATGCGCGTGCGCGTGTGTTTTTCTTTCTTTCTTCAAAACAATACTTGCATGGAAGATGAGGCCAAACTAAAAAGCTAGCCCAGTCGAAGGAAATTAGGGAACTAATTAGTACGAGAAAGTCTGTGCCATATTGTTACACCAACTGTTTTCTGTGAACATAATGAGCTGTTGTTTATTCCTACTAATGTAGGTCCCACTCCAGGAACTAGGTAAAACAATACAATAGCATTGTATTCATCTCTTTGAAAGATTTAGAATAGTGGTGAAAAAATACATATTTCCTTTTTAAAAAAATCAAAGTTATGTCAGCATCTCAAATATTAAAATTGTTTGGAACTAGAAAATACAATAGAAATGAATTATTCTTCCCTTCAAGTACTATAACATGGCACACATAGAATTGCTTCTCAATACCTCAAATCACTCTCTCAAACATTGTATGCCTATTGTTTGTATGTATTATTCTATTATCATATGTATTATTGTTCATGTTAGTGTCTTCAGTATCTTTCTTCCCTCAGGGTAATTTACTTAAAAGTTCTCACTGACTTGCAAGTCTGTTTTCCTTGGAATTGAGGCACCTGCAGCAGCAAAATTGCCTTTCACATACCCACCAGCAAGCAGCATCATTTCTGTTGTAGACTTCTTGTCTTTACCATGATTTTTTTAATGTCTGGTATTCCACAGTAATTTTGAGTTGGTAATAGTACAATAAACAAAAAAATATTGATCTGAACTTTATCATTATAATATTCCAATTTTTGAAATCCTCATTTAACTTTTTACGATTAGCTTGGTTAACATATGCCTTTTCTTGGCTGTAATTCCTTAAAAATGTGTTGCTTAACAAATGAAAGTTGAGAATATTCTCTCTTAATTGTATTGCACTACTTCCTGTTCATTTTTTATTGAGGATTCAGAAAGACATCATTCACAAAGTCAAAGTCATCATTCAGAAAGATTTACAAAGCCACCATATCGATTTCACAACAAAAATTTCTTTTAATATTTGTAGCGAGTGATTGGAAATTGATAGCATTGCCATAACATATCTGAAAAGCAAGTCAAACCCAAGATATTTCTTAGTTTATAATGCTGATAATATAATTAAAAATGTATTTTTTTCTTTTTTCTTCAGAAATATGCAGGACGAATCCTTTTACTAGAAGATAAAGATGTAGTAGCTCGAAAAATTCTGGCAGGGAGCAGGGACAGCATAAAATATGCATTATTATTTCCTTTACTCTATCCGCTACCTCGAGTGGATCGAATTTCTGTCAACGACAAGCAAATGTGCGTTGGACCAAGGGGTAAGTGCATTTCACTTCAATGTAGTGTCATATTTCTACATTGCTTTTTTTATTATCTTCATTAATGAAATTCTCTTTTTCTAGTACACAGTCCTGTCCTCACCCAGATATCTTTAGAACATACTCTCTATCCTACTGCAACACCCCTCAACTCTGGGACCAATAATGGTGCACATGGAAATTTTATTCCTGGCACTCAGCCAGGAAGCGAACTTCTGTGGCCACAGCCACAAAGACCCCAACCGACTCATCAACCAAACATTCAAACACATCCCAATTTTCCAAATTCTCATCCAGAAAAACCCAAACCAGCAATTCCAACTGAAACAAAACCACCATTTCGAGAAACGACTACCAGTCCTCATTATCATCAAACAAGCTCAAGTAAGTACTATGCTATTTAAGAAATAAATCTTAAGCTAAATATCGTTTGTTAAATAAAGTTACAAGATAGAGCATCACTATTGCAGATATTTGTGGTCGAGCAATTGCTGCAAATGAATTAGTATTTAATGGACAAGGCACTGCGAGAGGAGAATGGCCATGGATAGCGGCAATGTTTGTCAGTCCGGATGTTGGAAATTTAGAATTTCAATGCAGTGCAACCTTAATAAACAAGAAGCACGTTATTACAGGTAAGATATTGTTCAAAAGCGCAAGTATGTTTTATAAAATAAAAAAAATGTTCCATTCAAAACTTGTAGTATTGCTAAAACATGTGTCTAATTTTTATTAATAAAGAAAGATGTATTCATTATCTTGCAGCGGGACATTGCGTCAAGCCAAAGGATCAACCAGAAATAGAATCACACCAAATAGTAGTGTATCTTGGAATATATAACTTGCGGCGTGTAGCAGATGTTCACAGTAGAGCTCATGAGGTAAAGAATTGTTCAAAATAGAAAAACTTACGATGACAATAGTTGTGCTGAGCAACCTGAAAAAATATATTAAATGCAAACATAACAAATTTACCTTCTTAAATTATCCAATTATATCAAAAACATCTGAATACAGAATTATGATAATAAAAATGAAACTACCCACCTAGTAAGTTTTAGTAATTGTGTTTGTACTGTGTATTAATTTATTAGATGAATTTGCAACATAAATACTGTAAACTGGGTATGCTTTGACTGTAGAGTATACTTTGACCAAAAGCATAAAAAACATTCAATGCTCTGATCAGAAAATATTAGATTGTGCTGAGAAGCATGCTAACAGTTGGTTCCATAGATTCCCACAGATTTCCACAGATTTCTCTGGCAACCTACAGATGTTTTATATCTGAGCTTGGGCACAGGAATTTCAATACTATCAGGAAGACACAGGGTCAGAACTGAAAGAGAACTGTTTTGTGATTGTTAAAGTACTTATAATAGAACATCAACAGTCTTGTGTGCATGGTGTAATGCAAAGGTCAAATTATCCTCGTACTTAATAACATATCATAATAGTGCTCTTGTATTTTTAAACTGAAAAATAAAATTCCAATGAAGATTTTTTAGACTCTAAAATACCGTATATACTCGAATATACCCCGCCATCGAATATTACCCGCACCCTAATTTCACGGAAAGGAATCTCAAAAAAAAATCTTTTTTTCGTTTTTTCACTTTTATTGCAAAAAAAATTATTTAACATTACACTGTTTAAAATCACAACCATCCCGCACCTGTAACAAAAGAAAAAAACTAAGTTTGTGTTTTTCATGAAAAACAATAGCAAATTTTTTATATAAAAATAACTTGCTTCATTCATCATCACTCTCGTCGTCGCTGGTAGAGCTGTTGGTGACGGAATCGTCTCCATCTTGCCATAGCACATCGTCCTCGGTCCCATCCATGGAATTCGTTATGCCGCACTTCTTAAAGCTCTTCTCCACCAGAGAAAGCTCGATCGCGTCCCAAGCACTTTTGATCCACAGGCAGAATTGCGAAACTTCCGGCCGCTTGATTTTTCCAGTTGGGGTGTATTCGTGGTTTGCCTCCGCCATCCACCTAGTGTAAAGTTGCTTAACCGCAACCTTGAATGGGCGATTAATACACACATCCAGAGGCTGCAAAACAGAGGTTAAACCTCCCGGGATAATTGCCATGTCTGTTTTCCCTGCAGTTAACAAATTCCGCACCTTCTCAGTAGTGTGGCCACGGAAGCTGTCCAATACCAACAGGCTGGGCAAGTTTAGCAGTGCTCCAGGGCGACGCTGCCAGACTTTTTTACCCAGTCCTGAACAAGATCATTGTCCATCCAACCTTTTGGTTGTGCCTGTACTATGATGCCGGGAACTACAATTTTTGGGATCGTTTTCCCCTTAAAAATTATATAAGGAGGCAACTTCCGCCCGTCTGCAGTAACACACAGCATCACCGTGCACCTTAGCTTTTCACAGCCTCCAGTTCTCACCATCACGCTCGACTCTCCCTTTTTATTAACTGTGTAGTTTAAAGGCATCTCGAAATAAACCGGTGTTTGATCTGCATTGCCGATTCGCGATAACAAGTATGAATTTGACTTTCGCAAATTTATCACATACCTGTGAAAATTAATTATTTTTTCTTCAAAATCTTTTAGTAATTTTTGAGCAATGTTGGTTTTCCTGCGGAAGGTCAACCCATTGCGCTTGAATGCACGTGCGAGCCACCCGCGGCTGGCCTTGAATCCCGAGATACCAAGTTCCCGTGCAATTGCCAGCGCTTTCATTTTGCACATTTCACTAGAAACGGCACAACCGAACTGTCTTTTTTCTTCAATATATTCACACAACTTGATCTCAATGTCGAAAAACTTCGGTTTCTGACCTCGAAACGCCCGGCGATTTACATTAGTTTGTCCAAGTCGTGATTTGTTCTTACGCCGCTCACGAATGCAGCTCTCGTCCACATCGTACTTTCTTCCTGCTACACGATTGCCGAATTCCTCAGCTTCTTCTATCACACGTAGCTTTTCTTTCGCTGTGAAAGATCTCCTATGTGAACTTTTGAAGCCATTACTACCGCTGGATCACTTGTAAACTGTACTCACTCGTGTACTGCACCTCAATGACCGCTTGCTACTAACCCACGCCGCTCTGTGACCACGTGCAACACGCTTCAAGTTCGTGGTACCAACCATGACGCGAATATTACCCGCACCCCAATTTTCGGCTAGCAATTTTTGAAAAAAATATGCGGGTTATATTCGAGTATATACGGTATCTAAAAACCGGCACCAAATTTTTGATATATTTTTCTCACAGTAACGTGTAGATCTGGAAGAACTGCAGGCACTTTCTAGCAATATTTATTTTACCGTTAATGTAATATAATACTCCATGAACCTACATTCAGTTATTTTTTGAAAAATGAGGTTACAGGAAAAAAATGTTTGTATCATGTTATTCAGTGCACTTACCTCTATAAATTCAAAAAGTTCAAAGAAAATGAAGCAGTTTTGGAGAAAATCTTGTCTTTAAAATTACCTTTACTTTTTCCAAAATTACGCAATAAATATTGTTTTCAAAACAATGTACTACATAACCTTATTTAAAAACGTAACTAAACTAGTGGTGCTACGAAAGAATGTCATTTCTTGCATTATTGCTAGTTGCTCTGCTAAATTATACTATTACATGTACCTGCAAAAGTGTTTTCAACGAGCAATTTTTTTTTCTGCTCAGAGACACGAAATCAAATGCTCAGAGTCAACTCGCTGTCACTCATATCACTACGCCACCGAATCGCCGAGTGGATTCCACTCGGGCGGCGTCGGCCCAAGTTCGTGCTTCACAGATCTTCTGTAGCGTGGTGGTGTAGGTGACGGCGAATTAACCAGGCGAACCTGAGTTTCCTCAAAAATCAAGCTGTCCTTTTGAAACACCCAAATCCTCGAGTTAGTTCAGATTGATAAGAAAATATCAAGTTTGGAGAAAATCGGCTGAACGAAGGCGCTAGAGTTGATTACAGACAGACGGACACACAGACGGATTGTCATCAATCGATTTTTCGGTATAAAGGACCCACAAAATATGGATTTTGGCTACGCGATGGAGGAAGTCCTATGTACAGCAATAATATTTATCTACTTTTTTGTTTTTAGTGCCCCGCAATAAGAGTTTTTCTGTCGAAAATTCGCCATTTTCCGGAGCATGATTACATAACATTCTCTTCTTACGAAGTACTTTTATAAAGGCGAGAACGTAACAAATATATTAGTAAGGAGGAAAAACTCTTATCTTTAGTATTGTAGTCATATATAAGGACACGAGTAATCCTCTTTTTAATTATCACGGACCCATAATGAACCATTTGCACCACAGTTATGCGCAGCAACATTACATAAATGTCTCTCACCTTCGTAAGTAGTAAGCGAGTGTTGCTACATAATGGAATAGCAATGCCCCGTACTAGTTAGTCTGGTCTACTGGTTGTTAGTTTGGTCTACTAGTTGACTCTGGTCTACTTTTTTGATCTTCATCCACTCTCTATCCATCTACCATCTATTGAGCCATCTAAAGCCAGCAGTGCCCAAAAACCAATCTCAACGATATCCAACTATATTCAACATTTTTGGCTAATTTTGAGTTAATTAAGTGCTCTATTCCCAGAATTTTGGAATATAAATGCTGAAATAATGTGTTTCCTAGAGCTTAAAATTAGGCTTGAATATTAGGTAGATATCAGATTTTTCTGTAGTTTTTTTTAAAATTTTGAGCTTATTTTCACAGAATACTTTTGAGTTTTCGAGAAACTTAATAAAAAATCATTTGAATATAAAAAATCAATAAAATAACGGGTTTATTCAAAATAAAGTGTTACTTCTCAGAGACTAATATTTTAACGTTCACAAGTCTCCATGTTTCCCCAGTAGCAGTACATAATCGGGCGAGATGAACGCGCAAATCGTTCACAGAACTGTTGGGTTTGTCTTGGATTTCCAATAACAGCATTACATCGGAATATGTGATTATAACTTTCCGCGAATGGTGAGTAACAAGCTTTCAACACTTTAGCAGCTAACAAGAATATTCCAGCGAATTAAAACAATGCGACAGTGCTTATAAAATACATATTTGTATTGTGTTCTGTTGTGTTCAGTCATAGAGTCTGTTCTTCTATTCAGGTGATTTAATGGAAAAATAAATATCAAACTATCACTAACACATGAATGTTTTATTGGAAGAAATAGAAAATAATAATGGATGATAAGGATCGTGAAGATGCCGTGTAATTAGGAAACGTCGTTCACGGGATTTGGTCGAAATGAGTAGAAAAATTACAACATTAGTTGACCGACGGTTCTTATTATATTCTTATTTCATCTTCAGAACTTACTAAAAAATATAGATATTGACAATCCCTCAGCGGGATTTTGGGCGGATTCCATGGAGATGCTGCAGTGCAAGGGTCCATCCCGCACCTCGTCCAACTCTGCCCAAGGCGCCGAAGCAAATGAACGAGCATTCTCACGCGCGTGTGGCGGTATTTAACGTGCGTCCATTAACGCGAGCGAGGAGGGGAGGATTGTCCTTCCCCCGATGATGACGTGAAGTAAGGAGCGAGGGGAGAGCTTTTTTTTTTTGTTATTTAAGGTCACATCAACATCTAGGTCATTAGTGACCACTATTGGTGTTAACATTGTGGTAACTGTGAAGATGAAACGATGTGGTGATGATAAGAGGTGAAAGGACGAATACAAATACAACCATGCCTCAGACGGGACTCGAACCCGCGTCCCTTCGGTCCGAGATCACTACGACAATACTGCCTTAGCGATGTCGGCCACCGAAACGGCGTTTTGGCTTTGTAATTGTGGCTGTTAACTAGATATTTTCTCCCGGCATTTCGGTCGACGCTGCTTTGTTTTTTACTTTGATTTTTGGAAAGCGGAGGATCATTTTTATATTTTGTGACGACCTGGCTATTTATATTGAACTACGAATGCAATTGTATTTCAACTTTTATTCGATTCATTAGTGATTCCAGGTGCGTCAGCGGATTAGGTCATTAGTCCCGAAAGTATAGTGCACATGCATTCCTCGGGGATGGCAGTGATCGTCTCCCGCTGGATAGTGAGATCCGGCGTCGGCCTACTCGCCGGCCAGCAGGTTTTTTCCAAACAGGAATCTCTCACCAGCCGAGACAAGCTTTAAGCTCCCAACTGGTCTGCCAGCAGGTGTAATAGTGTAGTGCACGTAAGTGTAAGTGTGTGTAAGTAAGGGGCAAGAAGAGGACAAGAAAGGGAAAGGAAAGATCAGGTTCTGTCCGTGGCCCGTTTGTTAGGGTACTATGCCGGCTCTCACCTGGTATTGATTGTTGAAACCACGGAAAATTACCGATCAGAGCAGCCGGCAACTGGAATTCTCCTTCAGGTAGCGAAAGAACTTGACCCAGCTATCTCGCTCGTGTGTAAAATCCTGCCACCGTCGGGACTAGGACCTTCCGGTCAGAGGCACTGCAGTGACATCAGCTGATGCCCTGAGCCACCTCCCGGGTGCTTTTATTCTAGTGCAGCTATTTCACCCACCTTGGCTGCGACCGCGGCTGCGGCCGTGACACAGAAGCCGGCTGTGCATCCTTCCGCCCTCTCCATTGCCCCGTCGCGTCGCCTTGGGCTGCAGCCATTAGCTGGAGAGGGCGCCCGCGGTCGGGTTGCGCGTTGCTCCCCGCCCCCGCCCCGCCCCCGCCCCTCCCCCGCCCCGCCCCGCCCCCGCCCCGCCCCCGCCCCCGCCCCCGCCTCCGCCCCCGCCCCGCCCCGCCCCCGCCCCGCCCCCGCCCCGCCCCCGCCCCGCCCCCGCCCCGTCCCGCCCCCGCCCCGCCCCGCCCCGCCCCGCCCCGCCCCGCCCCGCCCCCGCTCCACTCGATCGCCCCGTGGCGGCGGCAGGTCGAGCTGCGACGCGAGGCGCGGGACAAAGACGACGCGGCGCCCGCAAGCCGCCTCTTTCTTCTCGGCGACACCTTGCCCTTTTCCAAGAGCTCTTCCGTTGTCCTGTCGCCTTCAGAGCACGCGGCAAAAGACGAGCCAATATTGTCCGTCATTCTCCTTCCGTGTGCGCCTACAATACATGCCTCACGAGCTTTAGCACCTGGTGTGATATCCTTTCTCAGAAGAGAGGGTTTTGTTGACACAGTTGTTAGATGTAACTTATATAGTAATACGAGAATAATATATCTTGAATATTTCTGTTCAATAATAATTGTCACGTTTTGTAATTATTATACAAATATTTAGGGCCTCACTTAATATATTTTTTTACTTTTTCGTCTTACTACGTTGTGTAATAAAGAGATAGTATTGCAATATTGTAGCGGAAATAGGCGATTTTTCGACAGAACAATTCCTGTTGTCGGGCTCTCATAACGAAAAACTCGATTCATCTTGTTCTTATATACAGTAAATTACTTCCTCTAACTCCTTCTGCTGTCAGAATCCCTTGATACCGAAAAACGTTTGACAGGAAAACGTCCGTCTGTCCGCATGTTGTCAACGTTTGCGACTAATCCATTCAGATGATTTTCTCTAAAATTGATATTCCTTAGTTGATTTCAACGAACTCAAGACCTTGCAATTTTGAAAATGTTATTTTTATTTTTGAGGGTATTTTCATGGAATCTTAACCCGTTTAAGCCCACTATTTCAAAAATTGAAGAGTCGAATTCAAGTCTTTAATTGCTAATTTCAAATATTCTTTTGGGAATTTTGTGTCTTCGACATCCCCATCCAGGTATGATCCACCAAAGAGCAACAGTACTTCTTATAAAAATAGTTTTCTAATATACGGACAAGAATTATCCAATTTTTCAGTGTCAAGGACCTTCAATATTTTTTCGGCTGAAAGAATTGCAGTTTTTCGCCATATCATTACATAACTTTCTCTATACTATGCAAATATTGCTGCTAAAGCAGTACGCAAATGTTGCTACAAAATTCAATACACATTCTCGTACCAGTTAGTTTTCTTTTCTCTTGATTCTAAGCTACTTTTCGGTTTGCACCAGTCTCTTCCCAGCCTTCTCTTAGGGTCAAACCCCTCCCAGACCCTCGCACGGTATTTTCCCCGTTCATACAAGCCGTGTGGCGCGTACCCTCTTGACTGTTTTGTTTTCGAATTAACAAGGGGTGAAAGTGATTATTTAGGAAGTATTTGTACTTTCATTTTAAATTAGTATGCTTTGGATTATTAGTGTTACTTGGATTTTTATATCCATATCTCATCTTAAGTTAGTGTTATGAGTAGTTCAGTAAATAAACTACTACGTACACCGTTTTCTCGTCTTAACGATGTAGAAAAGAGACAAATTTTTGACATCAGTCGACCAACTCTTATGTTCAGTTCAGTTGTACGTCCTTAAGAAATATGCATCAAAATTGAATTTTTCGTGCTATGAATCACACTAATGGCTAAAAGATAGTAAAGTTAAATCTAAGCATTATTTTTGGACATGTCTTTTATTGTCAATTATAGCGAGTACTTGAAATAGAGATGGATATTTTGACATTGAAAAGATAATAGAACGTCATACAAAAACAGGAAATGTCAAAATATCACATATGTAATTTAAAAAATCTTAAAAGATTGGAAAAAATTGAATTCGATTTCTTGAAATCATGTCTGCTCACGTTTCATGGATTGCAGGCTATGCTTTGGAATGTAACCTTAGTAAGACAATTGTTTTGAATGAATTGAATAAAATGGATTGAGGATAAAAAATGGACTGAGATGTGGCATGGCCCCGGATTAGCCACTATTCAGAAATGGTTTGCCTACTCTGAACATTTGTTCAGGAGCCACCACTGATACCTACACTGGTATTGAAACAAGAGAACATTGGTTGTCTATTCCCTCTTGATTACTTCATCTGACAAAACTAATAAACATATGCATTAAAATGAGATATGCTCCAGTTCGCGACTGTATCCAGTCATGATTTAGTCACACACAATTAATAAAATTGTCTTTATTACTGTCGAGGTCAGACCATTATGTATGCTCTTCCGCTGAAATTTGTATCGTAATATTTACGTTTGATTTTCATCAACACAAACATGGCCACCACATGGCTTATGAAATGTTATTTATTTTGACATATGGGTTCTAATAACCTTAAATGATTTATTGTATCAACTAAATTACGACAATATTTACTTGGCTGACCAGCGAGACGCCGCTTCCTGGGCACATGTACCGACGTTTCCGACGCTATTCCGTGACCTTCCTCTGGACAAAATGGGCAGAGAAAGGTTTCAGAATGCCGGCCGAAACGTTGGCACCTGTGCTTATAACACTGCATCTCCCTGACAGACACGTAAACACCGACTCCGGCCGTGGAAGCCTTCGCTCTAAATTTCGTCAAATTTCCCCTTGAACCATTTTATCTCAAATATCATAAGAATATTAGAAATAGTATAAATCTTTCTTAAAAATGAAATTAAAATCAATTATTTCTTTTAAAGTTTGGTTTGCAAAATGCGTAACAATTCAAGATCAATGCAAATGATATAATTATGTTGACTACAGTCAAACGTAACACTACGAAATGCCCCGCGAAGTGGTTACTGACATCAACTCCTGCGCGGTGGTAGAGCATGGGGGAGATAAGCTCCCCGACGCGTATCTGTGGCGCCGAGATACGATAAGGAGGGCGCCATCAAATGCTCCTCCGCTGAGGCAGATCGGGTTGCAATCTGCTTCTGTGGAAGAGTTAAGATGAAATAAAATTGTCTAGATCAGTCTTGTCTATAAGTAATTTGAAATTTCTACTATTCAGGTTCCTATCGATTTACGTATTATTCATAATAAATATTTTTAATGCATTTGAAACAAATTTAATTAACATTTAAAAACAAAATTAAATTAATATTAAAGTGTGAAACTCCATTTTTTATGCAATTCTGTTCCCTCATCGGTAGGAAGGATAGTTTGGTAACATATATAAAAACACCCTTCAAACGTCAACCATCATACTACATTTCGCTAACTACGGTCTGTTGAAGCTCATTATACTATACTCATTATAAATTTCATATTATGCGTGGATAATAAGTCTGATTAACCAGACTAAATAATTCATTTCTTTCATGCCCAAGATAAAATGAAAATATGACTGAACGTGGACTTTTTCTTTGACAAAATGTCTTGCAAGGTGAAGCAGAAAAATTTAACATTGAATACTCAGAATTTATTTAATGTTTTAATAATTATTGAATGTTTCACATGATGACATAGATATGTAAAATTCTGAAAAAGGTTTATCAGGCGTATTCTACAAAATATTTGAGCAATATTTGTGAGACCAAACTATTATCACAATGACTTGAACGTGCAATGAATTAAATTCGTTCAAGTGTTTGATTGTTATTTGATTCCCCGTAGCATTAATAAAGACATGACTGAACGAACTGCTTCCGAGCATTCTAGCCGGCCTTCTAAAGCGATCTCGGAATCCCTTCCAATTGCCGGATGCCCACGAGGTCGGAAGCGACAGCAGTCCAATGAGAGCAACGGAAGCCAGCCTCGAAACAAAGGAACTTCATCTCGCCGCGGGCCGAGGGACGTCCGTCCCAATCTCGGCGGACGCGCGAATAACCATCAGCCCTCCAGGACGGCGATGGGGGTGGCTGAGGCGGTGGCGTTCGCGACGGAGGCATCAGCGGGGTGGGCGTGGCGATGGTTTTGGCGCTGGCATCGGGGACGGTCCCAGCAGCGGTTCGACTGACTGGGGGTGAAGGCGGTGATGGGATGGTGGTGAGAATGCGGGAGACGAGGTTGGCGTCGGCGGCGGTGGGGGTGATGTGGCATGGACCGAGGCGACATGAGGCGGCTGAAGTAAGATGGATGACGTACGCGAGCGGTCCGGACGAATCGCGTCGTGTCGTGTCGCGTCGCGTCGCGTCGCCATAGGCGCTCCGCCGCTATAAATCAAACGCGCGCGCGTACGTGCGGGGAAAACACTCGGCGCAGACGGGTTTACGGGGCTCAGCTGGGACGTTATTGGAGGCTTTGTGAATTACGACCTCGTGGTGAGAGGGCCAATGTGGCATTTAGATATCTGAATCGCGGGGCAGATGAACACGGATTCACTCAATTTAAAATATTACCTAGTCGAAGAAAAAAATAAAACAAAACTCTGCAATAAGATGGCTTTCGAGGAAAAACTGTTACACCGTAGTTGAGGGTTTGTTCAGTTCTCTTCGTAGTTGAGGGTTTGTTTAGTTCTTTCTTCGTACTTACGTCAGGTGACAAATCAGTTCGAGGGCGATGTGGGAATAAATCTCTGTAAATCCGTCAGACTGTCGACTTACTGAATTCATGACACATAGAGAAGTAATGTTTGCTCTTGTGGAGTAAGATGTACATCTTTCCCTTTCTCTGTCCCCACTTTCTATATCCGTGAATTCTTGTTTTGTTGAGTTTACAAATCAAAAATTAATACATCAAAAGAGTCTCAATAAACTGTAAGTGTCTCACATCCTCAACCAGTAGATTTATACTTTGGCTCGCACATGGACCGAATGCCGTTTAAATTTTTTCGCCACGCTTATTTCACTTATTCAGAGATGATTACGAACTACTTAAAATGATTAAAAATATATAGCTTTTTCATCACTCTGAAGTGTCAAGTTGTTCTCCTAAATATTTACCCCTGAGTGAAATTTCTTTGAAAAATTAAATGTCGCGATTTGCCATGAAACTTCATTCTGCAGCCTATTTCATGTTATAATATAGGTACTACGTAGGTCATTATGAAGATAAAACCATATATATTATACTTTCACTGCCCAGAAATTACTCTTTGACGTGAAACCAAAAAATTCATTGCACAGAATCTTTGTGTCTGGTATTATTATGTTTTTTTTGTTTGGCCGATGCCATGTATATATTTATAGATATTCAAAACAAATTTTTTTTTTTAAACTTCTCTCCTTGATAACCAATTTCGACACAATCCACCTGCCAAACTGAAGCGCGCGAAACAAATAATTAACATTTTCGTCAATATTAACAAACATTTCACAAAATGCTTTCAGACAGAATATTTAAAGAAAAGTTCTATTAATGCAATGGCTTACTTTTCTTTTCTGTTCAACATATGTTTTTTGAAGTTCTTGGCGTAAAAAATACTTAGTACACTTTTAAGTATCATTTGATTTTCTGAGTCATAAATATCTTTGTTGAAATCATATTTTGTAGGGAATTGAGTTATTTTTAAACACGGAGACTTCCGGGGGGGATTGCAGAAATGTTTGAGAAAATCTGGTTCGAAAGGTTTAGAAACTTTGCCATTTTTAGTTGCATATGCTCACACAAATAAGGATTTTTGAAAAACAATCATTAAAGAGATACTTTAAAGCTTGTGTGTTAACAAACGCACTAAACAATAACATATATATTTAAAATAAATTTTATTGACCTGAGAGATATTTAAAAAAATATATTTGTGTAGTTCTTGAAAAATAAAAATAATTCATCAAAAGGGAGTTTATGTCGTGGTATCAAGTTCATTAGTATAAAAGGTTTACTGAAAAAAATTGTTGCTGTTTCTGAGAAAATCTTGCTTTTAGTATTGTCCATATTTCACCACAAATTTCGCCAAAACTACTAATATTTTTTACAAGATTTACATCAATTAAGGAACACATTATATAGAACAAATTTCAATTCAAGAAAAAAATGTCGAGCTTCAATAAAGTAAATGTAAGGTGGGGTTAAAAATACTAAACGTTTGCATTTTTCGAAAATTCAAGGTGAAAAGGGGAAATTGTTCCTGTGCCACCTTCATAACTGAATTTTAATCTAATCTTACAAGAAATGTAAAAAAATATGGATCTTTTTTGAGAACATTTTAAAAAAGTCTCAAAGGCTTCACGTAAAGTCCCCCCCCACACACACACACACACATTTAAAGAACACTTTTCAAAATTGCAGGGCTTCAAGTCCGGGCAGAACAATCGGAGAAAGTTCATTTTGGCAAAAAATAAACGAATAGTTTAGGTGATAATGTTCATAAACGGACGGATGGACGGACAGATACGGGAAAATTTTGATTAACAGCTTTTAAATATTAAGGAACCACAAAATGAGTTTTATAACTACGCTACGTAATAGAGAAAGTAATTTAATATATATATATATATATATATATATATATATATATATATATATATATATATATATATATATATATAAGCAAGGCAAATCCTATTTTACGGTATCGGGGAGTCACAAAAGCAGTTTCTCTCTCTCTCTCGAAAAGATTTCATTTCCAAGCAGCATTACATACCTTTCCCTGTACAACGTATGTGACTACGTACACGTATGCAAATGAAGAAGTAAAAAGAAAGGGCAGCGTTCCATGATTTAAAAGAACATTTTACGTGAATTTGACCAACCTCTCACATTGGTATTACTTTCATGCTCGAAAACCAAGTATGTAATATAACTGTCATTCGGAACTAGGAATGTGTGTTGGTATCTTTGTCCGAGGCAATGATGACCGCGTGGTCGACATTGCTTGGATGCCGTAAGCTTCTGCTCGCCTCCACTACCTCTCTCATTCTCTCGGTTGGAGAGTTCTGTAACCGCCCACCGGATTTACGCTTCGCGAAGATCTTGAGGATTCCGACGAAATTTAATTAGATTCATTTGGGGAGTAGAGACTATTCAATCCGCTGCTTCCACGGAATCCATTCAGATTCTCGAGGCATTGTCTTAAATCGTCGCAGTATTTTGTGAGAAATCGCTTCTTTGAAATACTCTTACGTGCTCTAGCCCGGATAATTTTCTATTCTCTGTTCTCCTTTTGATTTGAATCTTAAGTAATACAGAGAAATACTGATTTTATATACCACTTGGGGTAGTCCCACGAAGATGACTAAACAAAATCTTCATTCATATTCATAAAGAATAAAAAAAATTATTGTTTTCCTTAAATACAAAATTGAATGTGAACTATTTTAATTCATCGCTTTACTACGTTTAGGTTGTAGAAACAAAGATTTGTAATACTGCGGCGAAAATCGGTGATTTTTGACAAAAAAAACGTGCGTTGTTCGACCTGATAACAAAAAAATTAATTAATTTTGTTCTTATATCCAGAAAATTACTTCTTTCAACACTTTGTGAAGTCAGAATTCACGTTTGGTGGGGCATTGAAATCTACAAATTGGGTTACGGCAATAAGACTGTCCGTCTGTCTGACATTTGATCTGTTCGGACTCTGTGAACAACGATAGTCACTAAACTGTACTACAAAGAATTTTCACCAAAACCGATAATCCTCGATTAATGTGTCTGATGTTGCGGCCCATTGAATTTGAAAGAGACATTTCAATTTTTAAGGTTAGTTACTGCCCATAAAGCCTTAATAACATTTAGAATATTTTTTCAAAAATGTCTCCAACTTTGACTTCAGTATTATTGGATAGAGCAAAGTACCCTGTAAAAAATGGCGAAGGTCCTATTTTCATTTATTCACTCAATTTTTAAAAAAATGTAAGAGTTTAATATGTTCCAGCTACTTTCTGAAACTAAAATATTGAAGATACAGATTTTATTTCTGAGTAAAATGTGTTTTTCAAAATTAAATCTTTAAATAAATGTCATGTACAACTTTTTTCAAAGTATGAACCGTTTTCGCTTAATTTTAAGTGAAATAAGTGAAATTTTTAAAAGAAGATACTTTCAAAAAACGAATTCAAAGATGTTTCTACCGATATTTTTAAATGACCTGAACAACATTACATAACCACCATTTGGATGTACTCTTTTGATTTTCCAAAATTTACACAAATGTATTTTTTTAAACATCTCTTACGACGTTGTTATTTAATTTTCGAGAATTTTTTACATTACCAGCAGAATTACCACCGTAATCGTCTTTCCACTCCGTCAGCGCTGCTAGGACAAGATTGTTCTTGTGCCGCAGTCGCCCGCCCGCTGTTGTATCTAGTGTAGCGTCACGTTGGCGGCCCTGCGTGGGAGGACGACGCGGTAGGCTTGCATACCTGAGAGGTGAATAGCCTGGCGTCACGGCGTTGGTGTACGGATATTTTTAGATCAGGTGTACGCCCGCATTACTTGAACTGTCTCATGGTATTATGCAAACCTTCCTCCCACGCTCAACGGCGGTAACGCACAAGACAGCAGGGGTAAAAAGGAGCCAACTAGCTCTCGCCGACGGCTTTTGTATTTGGAAACGTTGCGCTTTGCAAAAAAATGTACGCCCAGGCTGAATCCTGTTCGTGCGTTGCATGGGCGACAAAAGTCACAGGAGTGGTGCCGTAAGTGCGTGCACTGGAGGGGGGGCTCACTAGAACATGTGGTGTAGTGGCGCCGCGCCGTAGGTGCGTGCACTGGAGGTGGGGCCTCACTAGAATATGTGGTGTATCCACAGGCGGGAGGTTGGGAAATACCGGAAAGTGTGTATTTACGGAGCAGTTAATGTAATTATTGTACATTATTTGTAAATAAAACTTGTACATACTTTTAAATGTCTGTGTGCCTTTATCCATGACGCCACATTAGCATTAGTTTCTTCCTAGCTAAGCATTAGTGTCGTCCCGTCCATATCCCGCGCTGTCCGTTCATCCTGTCCTACTTGACCCTGCCCGGCGTCACAAGTTAAGCGCTCAACAACAATGAAGCCCAAGTGGAGTGAGAATTGCAATTAACTGAAGCGACGTCTAGTGGACTGTTGTTCATTACTACGAAATGAACATCAAAAACTTCTCCTGGAGAAAGCACATAGATGTCCCAACTTTTATGGAGATCGGTCAAACGGTGTCGGAGCTTATCGATCTCAAACCAATAAACATCCATTTATTTATATGTACTGCAAATAGCATTTGAAAACACAAGTGCGTCCAATGATTTACTCTGAAGTTTTTCGAAAACTCAAAACTTTGCCGGGGAAATGAACTCAATTGAGCATTTTAAGGAAATTCAAACGACATTTTCCCAAGAACAATTCCATTAATTTCAATACAAATTCGCATGATGGGCCGTGTTTTACTTTTCTACACGATTCCTGAAATCATATTTCAATTCTTTTATAAAGAGATCGAAAAATTGAGACAATGTCAAAAATTGTCTATTCGGTGCTGAAAGGTGGGAAGAGGGTGAGGCAATAATGAAAAGCTAATCTTCATGAAAGAGACTAGGAAAGTATCTATAGTGTGAGAAAATCAGTGCCATTCTGCAGCACATCTTTTTCTTTTTCATCTCGAGAGCAAAGTGGAGTTCTTCTAAAAAAAAAATTTGTCGAATGTTTCGTTGTGACATTATGGTGAGAACGAAGACATTTTTCTATTTTTAAAATTCCGAACTTTTGCATAGTTTTTTCGTTCTCAAATTTTCAAATAATCAGAAATGGCATTGAACGGACATTGTTCACAATCATGAAACTTAATCCTATTACCTTTGGTCGTTAGTTGGAATAATTGAAGTCATTGTTCTCGAGTTTGTAGGCGATGAACGTTTGAACTATTTGCTCGAAATTGGGATGCATTTTTATCGTTAAGAATAGTGGATGATATATGAATATCTTATAGTGGAAAGGTTACCAACTCGCTATCAAAGAATAGGTTCTCTGTAGATGCATGTCGATTTTTCTGCAAAAATGTTCCTGAGCTAAATGTTATGTTAGAATTCAATATGTGTCTGAAATAAATATGTATAACAACAGAAAGCCTATCTTGAGAACATTTTAACATATAATGTTGGTAAAATTTATATACAATGATAATTTGGATTATTATTTGGTGACTCTGGTGAATTATTCTTTGGTTCTGATGCATATTTTTTTTAAATTCAGAGACTTCTATTTTCCATCCACGGCTTGGAGACATCACTTTTCATCAGTTTCTGAGCGATTATGTAAACAAGAAAGTTTCGGGTCAGAAGGATATAACAGCGAGGCGAGAGTGACGTAATATTTTTCCGTCGGCGCTTTTCCATTAGTATTTCCAATTTTCTCAAATCTTGTTATTTTTAAAGGTTAAATTTCTTCCGGGCGGCAGCGATGCTTCTTTCTGAGAGACAGAATGTTATAGGGAAGGGTGAGTGGTAGTCGTTCTGTAGCCAGATACAACGCTGAGGCAGGAAGGCAACTATCCTCCAGGAAATTAGAGAATGTTTTCCGTACATTGTTAGTGTAAAACGTGCACATTAAAGACGAATAATCAATATTAATGGTGCACAAGTGAAGAACATAAAGCAAAAAATATATTTTGCAGAACAACTATTTTGATCTGTATGTAGCTATTTCTTTCACGACCAAATAAAGTCTATTAAAGCATTCGTTTATATTGCCGTTTCATCTGTCTATAAGAAATTGTTACTAGTAAAAGTTTTCTATTTTTCAAATACATTTCTGCAATGAACTTAAATATTGCAAAGTCATTTCTTGTGGGCCGACGATATGTGGAAAATAGTGTTTTACTTTCTCGCCTAATTCGTACTCACGTAGTAAAGAAAGCCTTGTAGTATTTCAGCGGAAAATTACGATCCTTTTGGCAGAAAACTGGTATTGTGGAGTCCTCATGTGAAATAATGAATAAATGGGGTCCTCGTGTGAAAAAGTGAATAAATCGTTTTGCTTCACATAGTAAATCAGTTAAAATACATTTAGTCAGAATACACGGTTTGTGGGTCCTTAGTACCGAAAAACTGTTTTACGACCAAACGTCCGGATATGTTCAACGGTAGCGCCTACATCAATTGGACAGTTTTAACTAAATTTGATATTCCCGGATTGATCTAGCCGACCTTAAGGTTCTGCAAATTAGAAACGGATATTGGTATACTTTCATGCAGCCATAAAATAATTTTCACAATTATTTGAATTTGCTCCAAAATTTTAAATATTTCCCTTTTGGAAAGGGAAAATGATGCTTAAAAAACACGCAGATCGCATTTTCCTTAAACATTGAATTTCCTAAAATTGCAACTGTTCAACATTTTTTTGACGTCTTCCTACTACTACAAAAACGAAAGTAGGATTTTTTTTCATTAAAAAATATCTTCCTATAAGATCTTAATAAGTGCAATGTTTCAAAAATATGAGTAGTTTGTGCGTAATTTTACTTGAAATGTAGGCAATTTTTAAGCAATTATTTTCTCAAAAACTGCTTCATTGTTATTCTTTAATTTTTCCTCTTGTTTAGTACAGAGGACGCTTAAAATATCTCGCAAGTTTCATTTTCGGCGAGCATTTCATCAAACAATTTTCCACTTTAAAAGTACAATATTGATGTTAGAGATTTGTTTCTTATTGAAATCTATTTTAAAATCTTAGATCTTTAAATAAAGTAATGTAGAATATTTTGAAAGTGTAAATTGTTTCTGGGTACTTTTTGCATGAAGTGAAAGCATTAACAAATATAATCTGAAAAACGACTAAAACTTTTCCTTTAGGTTTTTCCCTCAACTGAAACAATGTATGCTTTTAAAAATCGTGCAGGTTTCGTTTTTGTTTATATCTGAACTTCCCAAAATTGCGAAAGTTACATTTAATGCTAGAAAGTATGTGGTGGTGTACCAGCACTAGTTTAAAAAGTTCTTTGTATTGTCTTCAAAGCTCGTAGCTCAGGTGCTGCGATGTTTGACAAGGTTATCAGAATTCTGACTAGTCAGCCAACAGTTTAGTCGAACAAGAGCGAGAATGCGAAGAAGGACAACATGACGACAACATTGGGGCGGAATGATGAAATACTTTATGGCGCAGTTGACCCATCGTTGATGTGCACATGTTGACGACAGTGCTTCGGCCTTCGCCCTTCGCCATTAATACAAAACATCCTTAAGCCTGTTCAACGCTTATTTTAGGACGCAATTTATCACCCTCGGAGAGCCTAGGTAAACAGACTTTGACTATTAATGAGCCTCTAGACGGGCAGTGTTTTTGCCATTTGTCGGACAACACGGTCAATGTTACTTGACTTATGTTTATATTTACTGATAACACTGTCGTCCCCACCTATCCATCTGTGAACAATACTTGCCCGGACAATACTAAACTTTTCGTAGAATTTATTCTAAAATGAATATTCCTGGATCAAACTGGCTCGACTTGACACCCTGCCAATTGAAAACGAATTCTTTGAATTCTTGGAATTTGGGGGGGGGTGTCTTTATACGCAGTTCCAGGGACATTTTCAATATTTTCTAAAAATATAGTTCCAATTTCTTTTTTCAAAAAATTTGAACTAAGTGCACTGAATAATACTTGATAAGTGCATTGAATAAACATAAAAAATCCACAAATGTATTTTTGTGTCTCTCAGTTTGTAAATATTTACATTACGAGCGTTCTTTATAGACTGCATTTGGAGTAAATATGCTTCAAATTATTTCACATGATGTTACTAAAATATTCGAAAGTCTTCTGTGAAACAAGCTCAAAATACCTGTAATCTAAGACTGGGTTCAAAACCCGCGTAGGGCATGAATGTTTTAATGTGTGTCCATGACATATGGGCATTCCGAGACATTCGTGTTTGTACATTAATCCTTAAACTCTGGGCCTGAGACGCAACTGTATGTGCAATATGTGTAATTGAGAAACTGAACCTCTACACCCAGAACAATGGTATGAGCATGGGAAACGGTAAGATGGAGCCAACGATGGGCATATATGTAAAGGCATTGGAACGATATTGTTCTATGTGACATTCGGGGTGCCAGGAGGTGCATTTTACTGGAAATGTACCCAGTGGAGCAGTAGGAACGAAGGGTGGCATTCTTGTGTCATTTATATGCTGATAGCAGCCGGGAATAGGGTGGGGTAAAAGCTTAAAAATAGTCAAGACTCAAGATACAGGAAAATAGGTAACTAGTGCGTGATATATGGGTCATAATGTTGCACCACAATTTTGGTATTCAAAAAATATCAATCACAAAACATAATTTTGAAACATATCAAATAAAGGTTTTGAAACTGTACTTTTCAATTTCGTTTTCTTCAAAAACGTTGTTAAAAACCTGACCTGCGAAGCTCAGATCATAGTGGTCTATGATATAACTATCATGTATCACCTTTCTGCCATCTGCCAGCTGACGTTTGCTAGCTGGCTTGGATGGCGCAGGATCTTGGTACATTTGCACACAAGAACGTGTATGTAATATATCCGAACTATGATAGAATGGTTATAAACAAATTAGGACAAAATGGTACAATATCAAACGTAAGTCTACTGTAGTAATACACTGAAACCTGACTTAAGCGGTCACCTTAAAGTGAGGCGATGACTGAATCAAGTTTATGAGATTACGGAAGAATAAATCAAACCACGCTGTGATAAGAAATGAATAATATTATTCTTAACAATTTAATCACTAAAAATGACAAAATGCAATTTAAGGAAGGTATTTAGGATTATTTGTCTCCTCTCATCAATATAAAACACACTCTTCACTTGTCGCTCATTCTCTAAGATGGAACGACACTTTTGGTCAATGTCGAAACCAAACAAGCAAACTTGACTTGAAGATGCAATTCATATCCTGTAGAAACTATACAGCCGGGCTCCCTGACGAGGGAGATAGAGGTTGACCTTTAGATGGGATTCACGCATGCAGAATTCTCCACGTTGAGATATCCATTGAAGGAATGCATGAGGTAGTTCAACAGTGGGGATTGTGTGAAATGAGATAAACGACCGCGTTGCTGTTTCTCTCCGAGATATTTTTTAAAATCTTCTGGTATAGAAAGTAATCCCGCTGTGAGATAAATAACTCTGGATATCATTATTTGAAGTAATTTGACAATGCACTATTAAATCAATTATACAATTAAATTAACATTATACAATTAAATTAATTACACAATGCAATATTAAATCAACAATAATCTCCACAATTTTTCCTCTTTTGTTACAATACAGTTCAAAATCGCTAGAGGTGACTAATTAATAAAGGTTAATCTTCGAAATGTGCCTGACCGCTTTTCGAGGTGGGCGCTGAAAAGGGGGAATATTTCCACGTGTCTTATGAAAAAATCAATCGATTCCGTTGGAAAATGTCCGTTCATAGAGATAAATGATAAATCGAAGTGGCCATTTGATCAGGTTCACTACCGCTCAATTACAATGCTCAATTATAATTTGTTTCACTAATTGTTTACGTTTAATACATTATTTTTATACTTAAATAAAACCCATTAAAAGTGCGTGGAAAGGTTACAATTGATCCAGTTTCTCTTCACTCTTCTCATGTTTATTTTTTAGTACACTTTTGCCTAATTTTTAATAGTAAAAACAAATAACAAAGTCTAAAAATATTTTGAAATTTATCTTTGTGACGCAGAATGGCAATCACTTCTCACCACTCTAGCTCTTCATTGCCTGGCGGAACTGTGGCTTTATGATTTAAATTATATATTCATGACCAATGTTTGTTGTGTATTGATGTACACTTAAACGCTATAATATGTATAGAGGGAGGATAATTCATTGTGACGTCAAGTGTTATTTGCTTGCAGCTTTATTACCATTTTTATTGCATATACTCGTATTCGACATTGTTTGCAAGGACCAATTATACTTCATAAATGAATTGAAGTTTCATCCTTTTATAATGTTCATTGAAAGGTGCTGAAAAATCAACGCGAAACATAACATAATACAAACATTGTAAATGTGTAGGTATTATCCTTTGGGATTTGCCTAAAAAAGGGGAAATAAAATATTACTACTCAAATTATGTTTATTTTTTAAATATCCGATGATGTAGCTTATGATGCAATTGATTTGAAAGTGCAAAACAAGTGCCGGAAACTTTTTGTCCAATTATTATTAGGATTTCAAGTCTTTTCAATCATGACGTACGTGAATTAAGATAATTTTTTATTGTGGGAAATAAAATATTAAAATCAGTATCCAATGATATTAATGTAACAGCAAGATAATTACATTTGTTTTCGAATATTGTGTGTCATCTGCTACATGCCCGACAATATTCACGATGGATGCAATAGCAATCACTTTATATTTTTTCGTAAAACCGAATCCGATTTAAATTTGAGGAACAAATTCACGGGCGTCGTGGTGAGTCTGGAAGAATTTGTAAGTATATTCTGAGGTACATAGTCTCAGGATTATACTAAAATATTGCAATGTAACTTAGAGGAAAGCATATTGTTGAAGATCTGGTCTGTTAATCTTACTCATAAATAGTTGCTCAAGTCATCCAGAAAAAAATAAAATCAATCCATGTCAAGTCCAAATATTATTTTTGACATCATCTATCTTGTAAAATGTAAAAATATTTCTGCGGAGAACGATTCAACATTACTCTCAAACAAAGAAAGAGACTTTGGAATAGAAGTTTTTACGTCTCTGTATACCTTATCCATGCAGCACGTAGTATTTTAGATTTAGAAAATTAAAAATTTGAGTATTATCTACTTTCAAGTTGAAGTTATAACGTTTTACCAATTCTTCTGAATTGAATTTAAGAGACTCGGCCACTATTTTTCGCGGTGAACACCATTTATACCGGTAAAAAAATGTTTTCTCGCCTGGACCTTCCGTATTCAACTCGGTGAGTCTCTAAAGACACTAGAGCCTCGCTGATTCTGCGCAGGCAGCCCTGTTTCAAAAAGTCCTCTCGCGGTGAAATCACACTGGGGCGCGTGGGACGCTCTCCAACGCCCAAACCTCCAGCGAGCCCGCGGCATCGATGGGTTTTGTTTTAATCGGCAGTCGAACGTCGAGACCTCCAGATCGGCTTTTCCGAGAATGGCGCCCGGACTCTCGCCTGAATGGACAAACCCCATTTTAAACGAAGGGTAAATAAACGCGCCCTGCGGTACTCCTGGCCAGACCCTAGTGCCCGCTCACAAACTGCTCCGCCCGATCTGCTTCGCTCTGGTGAGCTTGATCGTGGTCAGCGAGGCGGATGAAACTCCACATGTCGAAATAATCTCCATAAATCAAGATAAAAATAATCTGGAACTCGAGATGAAAATACTAATATGATGTGGGAAGATTCTCTTCACGGATAAAAACATCTAAAGTTCTAAGTGATGTTGATTCCATTTGAACCTAATAAAAATGGCGCCATATGTTTCATCTGTCCCTTGCATCTCTAATTAACTGCAAATGGTACTGTCCATGTAACGCCTGTAACGCGGTTTAGCTCATTGGCCAGCGTGCTCGTTTTCCATGACGCGACCCCTGGTTCGATTACCGGTCGGGCAAGATTACAATGTGTGAGTTTTCCTTGCAATGTCCCAGTATATGCTGCCCAGTATATGTTCTCAAGTTGAGAAGACCAGAATATGGCGTGGGGATGTCTTCGTGCTAACCACACGTACACCTTTAACCCGTGGGCGTAAGACCGGGACGACGCCGGAAGGCCCCGACATTGTCAGAGGCTATTGCGCTAAGTACAGTCCATGTTGACATTTGACCTATGACAGAAGTTGTCATTCGTTAGTGACACCCTTACGAGCAGCCATTTACAATTCTGCCAACCAGTGACTGCATTGCGATTTTAAATAGTGATAAGTCAAGCATGCTCCTTGGAGCCTATCAATCGTCGGAATTTGAAAGTTCAATCAAGTTCCAAAGCACAGATAATTTGGGAAAACTGCATTGGATTACAGTACATCGATGGCAATTTTGGACTAAAGTGTTTGTTAAATTAATTTCGGAATCACGAAAAGCACAGGAAAATGGTTCTAAAAATTGTTTTAGGGTTTCGATATTTATTGAGTAATCAGTTAATCACCGAGTAAAGAGATAAACATTCCAGTAACGGTGGCTAAGAAATCTGGTAAATGACAAGATCTAAAGTCAACTGCTTTGTTAGTGCTTAACTAGCTACGAAAAGTTTGCGTTCTTACAGCAATTGTTACTGATATAAACACGCCCCAGGCAATTAGGACAGTTTTCGAAGAAAACAGATTTTAAAGGAAACTGATATATAGTCAAAGGAAGAGGAATTATTCGGTGCTTCACTTTCTTTACGATGATTTGCTGACTAATATTGCATGATTTGCGTTGCATTGTCTTGAGTGGTGTTGCACTTATGTTGCATATAATGGAAGTATTGATGATTTGGTGATCATATGCATGGTTATCTTTTATTTTACCTACAAATACAGATATGGACATGGAATTGGAAGATTGATTATTGGGAAATGAATACTAGTGGATTTAGAGTAAGGAGATTCAATTGAACTGATAAAAAATGGTGAATTCTAAGTAACGAAGATGAATCAATAATCAAATGATGCGTGAAGAACTCCTCTGCAAAAGAGAGTAAAAGTTAAATCGTAAAAAAGACTCAAGTGATTATAATTACTTTTAGGAACAATGATGATTAAAAATGTGTTTTATTCAATTCCGTTCACTTTAAGAAAATGAATAAATACAATACATCGAGATGGAACACAAAAAAGGACAGCCTATTAAGTAGAAGCAACCTATTAAATAGGATAGATTGATTCAAATCTAATTATTCAAATTAATCCTAGAACTATTATTTGAACGAAATTTAAAAGTTTTTTTTATTTCTCCCGCAAAATAATAAAGTTGTTTTTAAAGATCTGACACAAGCGACCCCTCTTCAGGAACTAAATCGCAATGTCAGAAAAACGATGTGAGAGAAGTGTCAGTGTTGTAAAGTTGTGTAACATTACAATACTTAATGTAGTAGTAGGCGAGACCTGAAGAGGTATTTTTGTCATTAGTTCGACCTGAATACCGTGTTTGAAGACTGGCGATCTCTTTGAAGCACTGAAAAGAAAGAAAGGAAGACGGAGGAAGACTGAAAGAAGCACACGACAGGCGCACCAAAGCGTTCCAAACAGAGCGAGGGGCAAAGGAGAAGAGGAGAAAGGACGAACGTGCGGAGGCGGAGCGACTGGGCGACGGAGCCTGGTGGGACAGCGCCGGCGGGGGCGGGACTGGCGGAGGGCGAGGAGCGAGGGCAAGGGGCCGCTGGGCAGTGGTAGGGCTAGGGCGTGCGGATTGGGGATCTGTGCGGTGGCGTGGATAAGGCGCGCGGGATGGGGGGCTGGGTGGTGGGGGGCATTGGGGTCGCGGGGAGGGGGAGCGGGGCGGAAGCGGGGATAGGGGTTGGGCGGAAGCGGGTGGGTAGGGGCTGGGCGGTGGCGGGGATAGTTGTGCGGGGTGGGGACTGGTTGTGGCGGGGTAGGGCGTGCGGGGTAGGGGACTGGGAGGTGGCGAGGATAGGGCGTGCGGGTTGGGGGCTGGGCGGTGGCGGGGATAGTTGAGTGTGAGCACAGGGTGGGGGCCCGGGGTGGGAGCGCGGCGTGGGGAGGCGGACTGAAGGCACAGGGTGGGCAGGCGAGGTGGTTGCTCGGGGTGGGGGCGCGGGGCGCTGGGCGAGGGGCGCGGCGTGGGTGGGAGCGAGGCAAAGCGGGACGCCCCGTTGCCTGTAGACTTATGCTAATGAAGCGCCCTGCGGCGGGGTGCCGGCTGCTACTTCCTGTGTATCTTGCTCGACACACAGCGGCGGCAGGGGCGGGGGGGGGCGGGGAGGCCCCGGTGCGAGAGGAGGTTCCATATTTAAAGAGTGCGCTGCCGCCGCTCCACGCAAATGAACCGCGCAGCCGCTGCAGTCGGGCGCTCGAGCGCCGGCTCCCCGCTCTCAATGGCACCTTGCGACGAGACCTGCCACTTCCCTGCCTTTCCTGCTTTTTTACTCTCTTTGTTTCGCGCCATTTCCTAGAGGTCGCACTCCCTTTGTATAAAAAGCCATTCGTTTTATTTCCAGTCCCAAGCTTTAAACTGATCTCATGTGACACGTTTCTTCGACGAGCTCAGGAAGCTTTTCTTCATAATTGATAATGTTTTATATAAATGATTTAATATTTGTGTAGTAAATAATATATCCTATTTTTATTAATGTGACAATTTTTGAATTTTTCTTGTTTACTTTCATTATTCTGTCCTCTTCATTTGGATAAGAATTTTATTCAAAGGGGATAATATTTAAAGAAAATGTGAGATGAAATATTCATAGCCTTGAAGTTATTTTTTATAATAGGGAGTTCTTAAGTTAGTCGTAAAAGCATGTATGATACTCATGAAGATACTAATGAAGAAATATTTACTACAAAAATATTGCATGACAGTTACTGTGCATCTTTAAAAATCCTGAACAAGAATTTCCATTACGGGAACGTGGCTACCATTAGTACACTTTTTGAATCAAAATCATTTTCTTTCTCAATACAATTTAGTCAATGGGATTCAGACATTGGTACAATCACCAAAGGGAAACTTGCATTACAACAATTAATTCAGGATAATCAATTCACTTATAGGGACAATCTCAATGACAATTAGTCAATGGGACAGTCATTTTATTGAGCGGTTAGCTTTAAATGGAAGTATTCTGGGGGTGTGCAATTCAAACATCGATCATTACACTCTTCATTTCATTCACATCAATCATTACAATCTTCTGCACAGATGGAATTTTACTACAAATCTAACAACAGCCTAACAAAATGTATAGCTTGGGAGATGGAAAGCTACCTATTCAGAAGCAAAGCAGATCAGCGCAGCGTTTTAATGGATCAAAGGAAATTGAATAAGAAATCTATTACAGGTAGGAGCCATTAACGGAGATGCTGATTAAAACGTAAATAAAACATAACACTTAAATTAATATATATTGTATATAAACATATAAGTTCTAGTTGGCAATTAGATTGACAATTTACTACTATAAATAACACATGTTTTAAATTACAGCATAAAGCATAAAATTATTTATGAAATGTGAAGCAGAAGTATTAAATATTTTAAGGATTATAATGGCATAATTTGTCATTTTTTAAAAGATCTTGAATCTCAATAAATCTTTTATCTTGTCAACAAATATATCTTGTAAATTATATTGAAAAGTATTCTCTTTTTTGTCACTGGAATTTTTAACATACTCCGAGACCATCACAAAAATGCATCACGGGAAACAATCTGTTCTTTCTCTCAATTGCACAATATTTTCTCCGAAAGTCATGAATATTTAACTTTCAACTGACAGCTTATTTGGCAATTCATTGGTATGTGGAACTATATTGCAGCAATTAACCTAGAAAGACGAGACGGAAATTCTGCGAACAAAATTGTCAGAGAGACATAAATGCTCACAACACCAACACGGGTTTTATTAGTTTTTTTACTTCTTTTGCCAGGAACAGTAGAGATTCATCTTCAGTTTATCGTTAAAATAGAAATTGGAGAAAATTGTACAAATATTCATATTACTAGTTGAGTGTGGCATCACCGACACTGTAAACTGTTTTAAAAGTATTTTCATATGTTGAAACTTTCTTTCATACATCATTTCCTTCAAATAGCTTTGTTCGAATATGTTCTTACAATATCTGTCATTGGACTTACCAATGAATCATTGTAACTGTAAATGTCCGTTCATTTATTCATAACACTCAATGCCCTTGTATATTACCTCCATACGGGATATGGCTTGGTAATATTTTAATTTCAAAATTATAAAGGTGGTAGAAATATTTGCGATTATGAATAATGTGAATAGTTATAATTTAGCTTACACACACACACACACACACACACACACACACACACACACATATATATATATATATATATATATATATATATATATATATATATATATATATATATATATATATATATATACGTTTTATTTTCTAATATGAACATAAATGATCACCTGTAAGCTGTTCTTCTGTGTTATTTTCTATTCCTTTTATAAGATTATTCTCAAATAGTTTGTGAAATTCTGAGGCAAAAGCTTCTAGTACAACTACATTAGATTCCTCTGAATTGCTTATCACATCCATATTTGTGACCGCTAATTTTTTAAGATCTTAAAATCTTGATATATAAGCATTAAAAAGATACAATTTTGTATATTTATGTGAGTAAGATGAATAATTTGTAAGTCACATTAAATTGAAAATCGATCTTTGCACTATTAAGAAATGTATTCTCTAGTATTATATTTACATAAAAAAACTTACATTTCCGGTTTTCTTCTGATTTACTTCTTATCCTTCAAATTCAATGTCCCAAGACAATTTGAAAATTTATTATAAGCAGTGCCCAAGAAATACTTCTACCACGCGATAAGAAATACCCAAGAAATTCTACCAGGGTTTTTTTAAATTTCATATTGCTGGTTTGTAAACAATCAGGATGCCAACCTCATGGAAGAAAATAATGGTGCTGTGGACTGAAAATAACCATGAGGTGTTGCGGTGTAATCGGCATAGATCTATTTCGGTGGTATTGGTATTATATATTACGAATACATACTCCGAAAGTAGAAGGTATTATGCTTCCGAGAGTGCTTCATGATGAATAAAACATTGCAGAATAAGTATAATCAAATAATGAAGATGGTTATTCACCAATAATCCACAATAAGAACAGATTTAATAATCATCTTAAGATCATTACCAAAAAAACATTAATATTGGAACATATCTCACTTACAAAACTATTCGTAAAAATTATAATTTTGTGAGCAAATTTATGTCCAATTCTCAGAATACCAACATTACATATCCTTGAGACATCACTGACATACATTTATAATTGCTGCATAGCTTTCATTGCATTGCAATACTAAATGACAAGATAATGCTCGCTGTCATGGACACGCCATTTACATATCTACCACGTATACACTGAACCGGGAGCGGCAGCTCAGTGCATGAAATGATGTCACTGCAGCGCCTCTGACCTAGGTTCGAGTCCTGACGGCGGCAGGATTTTCGACATTCAGCTAGGTGGAATACAGTCACTGCCTGGAGGAGATTTCTAGCGGCCGGCTGCTCTGATCGGTAGTTTTCCGTGGTTTCTCTGATCAGCACCAGGCGTATGCAGGAGCAGTACCCTACCAAACGGACCACGGACCGCGCGCCATCTTTCCTTCCCCTTCCTAGTCCTATCCTCTTCCCTTACACACACTTACATTAATATGCACTACACTATCACATATTCCATGCACTACACTACCATACATTATTAGCTGGGACCTTAGAGCTTGCCCCTGCTGGGGCGGTGCCCCGCTGGTGGGAGAGTCCTGGTTAGGGGGAAACCCCACTAGCCGACTGTAGGTCGGCGCCGGATCTCGCCATCCAGCGGGGGAAGATCACCGCCATTTCCCGAGGAAACAAACATGCACTACACTTACTAAGCTGTTGACGCGCCCGGAATCACAACCAACCAACCAATCTATACACTGATTTATTCGTAAGATCTGCATAACTGAGTCAATAATGCCGACTTTTCAGTGCCAGCTCTGAGAAGCCGCATCTCTGGAATCGCACAAGCGCAAACTTCCTTTGTTCCGATTGTGGGAACCGCGAGTGTAGGCGCTTCCAGTGAACGCGCTGGCGCTGACATTTCGCGCTCGTGGGTCGCCGGCGCGCAGTCAGCCGGGATCAGCGCAAGGCCCGCGCGCGTCGCGCCGCTTAGCGAGGATTCGCAATGCATAAGCATGGCGTCAACATAAAAGTTAGGAGTACGTCCATAAGCGGACTCATTCACAATGCATTCGCATAGGCATTACACGTAGGACGTTAACTTAGTGGCTTCAAGCTTCTGGGCTTATGCTGATGTCAGAAATGAGAAATGAACCAATCACAGTACGTTAACTCAAAGTGGAGTATCGAAATAAGTCGATAAACGAACTAATGCAATCCATTGCAAGGAGCACCCCTTCCTTCATGAACACAGTCGATATCTCGAAATCCATTCTCACATCCAACCAGTAGTAAACTAGAATGTCTCAAAGTCAATGGAAACTCTTAATTTGCTTACGGGGGTTAATGTTCGACATTGTGAATACTTCAGACTATCACTTATGTTAATGTCTATGTGTTATGCTTATGTTTGTATTTTCATTGTGAATAGGCCTTTACGCTGCCTCGGAGGAGGGCCACGAGGCTAGAGCGCGGAAAATAAATAAATAAATGAAGTAATAGACAAATAAACAATATATTAGAAATGAAGACGACTAATGAAAAAGTAGTAACAGAAAATCTTCCTAAGTCGGAATCGATTGGGACACAAATTTTCGGTTTGTCAAGGTTTCCATTTTAAGCAAGGCTGTCCATTTTATAACCGTCATATTGACTTTTCTGCCCTGAAAGCAGTAAATTACATGCCTTTATTGTATTTCTCAAAACACATTATCATATGATGCATTTATCGAAGGAATAATCAATAAATGACTAGTAAGTACTCTTCATTGACAGTTTCTGATTTTAGTTGAAAAATACATTTCTTTCTGGCTGTATTCGGACTACTTGCGGACTCTTTCAACGCACAATGCGTCCCAACTCAGCACTGTGACTTTCCGTTACACACACTGCATGGGCTTGAGCACTGCCTATCTGGTCAAGGAGTTTTGCTTTTCAAGGCGAAACACCACCTTCCGACGGGTAACACATTCAGACCTGCCGGGCAACACTTTCCGACGATCAGTCTGGAGAGAGGTAATTCAACAAAGACCTCCGCCTTCAGAGACAAGCGACCTCAAGGTCGAAGCCCGTCTCCTTCCATATCCATCTGCCAAGACTAAATCGCCTGATACAGGGATAGAGAATTTAAAACAAGCTTGCAGATGCATTCATTTCATTACGAACATCTCGCGTCTCTCCGACAATTGCATTAAATTCACAGGAATTCCGTTTTTTACAGATTTTTATCCTGCAAGACCGTTTCCGCATTGAAGAGCTTCCTTTTTATAATGCGTAAAATGCCATTTAACTTAACGGGACGGAGAAATTTTCCAGTGTAGGCAGATTTCCGGTGTATACAAGTTCCGGTTTGGAGAGATTTACTGTATTTCATTTCTAGTAAAATAAATTACAAAAAATATAAAATTCTTGAATGTCGACCCCGAGGCATGGCGGGTTTCGGCAGCCGTCGTCTCCGCGGGGAAGGCCGCAGTTTCGAATCCTGCGAATGGGTGGACATATTTGTCATTGTCTCTTTACCTCTCATTAACGTCCTATCACCTCATAATTCACCTCGTTGATCCACATAGAGAGTAAAAACACGGTCATATTTATCTCTCCAGGATAAATATGACTGGACCTCGGAGAATAACGTGTAGCGTAGTGCAAGTTGGACCATTTTCGCATTTAAAAAAAATCCTTAAATATTACTTCACACTATCCTGGTACCCTGCCGTTAGCTTTTAATTCATAAGTATTTAGGGATTTGCCATTTTATATCTTTTCACATATGTTTTAAATTTATATTTATTAATTTACACTCACGCACCTCTTCTACTCTACAGCACTGTCTCTAATACGCTTTAAATATTGACGTTCAAAAATTTAATGAACCCCCTTTGAAATGCTGCTGTTCAACCCGCTTTTACCATTATAACTTTATTCTCACACACTTACTATTGAAAGTGAAAATATCCCTCTCATAATTAATTTCCCTCCACTCTTCTCTACCTTCCCTCTTGTGACGGTCGCAACACATTTCCGTATGCAATACGCGTTGAGTTGGTGTTCGCTAAAAGCGCTTGGACATTCCACGCAGAATCACTAGGAATAAAACCCAGCCCACGCACGTGCGTTCCGCGCCGGGTGCCTTCCGCCGCCCACCAGTCATCGCGTCGCCCGCTTCCCGGCGCCCTCGCCCCCTGTCCGGCCCCGCCCCACCCCGCCCCGCCCACATCACTCCGCCCTGGCGCCCCGCCCGCGCCCGCCGACCCGGGTGCCTTCCGGCGACCACCAGCTATCGCATCACTCGCTACTCTGCCACCTCGCCTACCTGCGCAGCCCAGCCCCGCCCCCTCCACGACTAACCCGCTCCTCTCCTACAAACCCTCCACGCCCCTCCACGCCACTCCACGCCCGTCCACGCCCCTCCACGCCCCTCCACGCCCCTCCACGCCCCTCCGCACCACTCCACGCCCCCACGCCCCTCCACCCCTCCACGCCCCTCCACGCCCCTCACAACCCTCCACGCCCTCCACGCCCCTCCACGCCCCTCCACGCCCCTCCACGCCCCTCCACGCCTCTCCACGCCTCTCCATGCCCCTCCATGCCTCTCCTTGCTAATTGTCGCCCCTCATCGCCCCTCGTCGCCCCTCGTCGCCCCTCGTCGCCCCTCGTCACTCCCACAACTCCACGCCCCTCCCCACCCAGCCGCGCCAAAACCCCTCCGCCCATCCCTGGCTCCCCACTCGCGCCCGCCGTCCGGATGCTTTCCGCAAGCATTGCCTCACCCGCTTCCCCCCCACGTCACCTACACGTCCAGCCCCGTCCCGCCCACACCACCCTCTTGTCCCCGCCCTCGCCCACCGATCCGGGTGTCTTCCGCCGACCACTAGTCATCACGTCGCCCGCTTCCTCTCCAACTCACCGCCCTGTCCAGCCCCACCCCGCCCACATCCCTCCACCCTGGCGCCCCACCTACGCCCACGCCCGCTGCCTACTCGCCTTTCCGCCTCGCCCAGCACCACCGCCCCGCCTTCTCACCCTACTACGCCGCCACGGCGCCGCGCTCCCGCTCCGCAAATAGATTTCCGTCCTTTTATTATGCGAGCGTATCGCATCGACGGAATGCATATCGTTCGGAATCGGCTACGCACATGAATTATGCACCGCCGCCTGCGCCCCTCCCTCCCCCCTCTCATCCTCCCTTCCCCTCCTATCACCACCTCTGTCCTGCCCCTCTCCTTCCTACTCCGCCTTCGCACATCGCCCCGCTTCCTTCCTGCCCCTGTCACCGATCCCATTCTCTCCTCCTCCTGTTCCTCTCGCTACTTTCCTCCGTTCTCTGCCCCCGCCGTCCCACTCGCAAATCACCATTTCCTCGTCCTCTTCGTCCGGTTTGGGGTTGGTTGAAGGGCAGACCGCACGTAATGAGAATAATTTTATACTGAAAACGTGCATGACGTTTGAATACTCGTCAGACAAATGTGTTGCAAGCATTATTTTGCTCATGAATTAATCATGACACAATCGAGTAATGATAAAAAAGTTTTTTTTGTACGGTGCAAATTTAATTACCGCAGGTGGTGTTTGAAAAAAAAAAGGCCGGCTCGTTTTAATTGGGAGGAAGATAAACATTCTCGCAGGAAGTTAACGAGACGAGTGGCGGCGTCGCCCACCCGGTCTTTTGTTTCGCTGGCTGGGGCCGCCGGCGCGCCGGGAATAGCTATACGGGTGGGTGCGGTCGGGGAGCGGCCCGGGGCGAGAGCACGGGCGGGGCGGGGCGGGAGTGGGGGCGGGGGGGCAGCTGACGCAAGGGCGCTTTGCGGTCCTGCGCCCCACCCCGTGCGCCGAACGAACTCCCCCGCCCCGTCCCCAAACAGGCGCCCCGCCCCCGCCCCGCCCCCGCGCTCGGCCCACCGCTGTGTCGCGCCGCCCACCCTCACCCTGCCAACCTACGCTCGCTCCGCTTGCGGGCGCCTTCGTGTCCACTCCCCGATCGGAAGACGTGGCTCACGGCATCAACTGATGTCACTGCAGCGCCTCTGACCGGGAGGTCCTAGGCTTCCACTCCTGACGGCGGCAGGATTTTCGACACTAGCTGGTCAGCTAGGTCGAATTCAATCGCTATCTGGAGAATTCTGGCGTCCGGCTGCTCTGATCTGTAGTTTTCCCAGGTTTCACCGATCAATACAAGGCCACTGCTGGAGCAGTACCCTTCCAAACGGGGCACGGACAGCGCGCGATCTTTCCTTCCTCTTCCTTGTTCTATCCTCACCCCTTACTTACACATACGTAGTCTAACATCCATTTCTCTACCACACATGCCGGGAGACTGGTCAGGAGCTTAGAGCGTGTCTCAGCTGGGGCGGTGCCCCACTGGTGAGAAGTACCTGCTTAGGGAAAACCCCGCTAGCCAACGTTAGGTCGCGGATATCGCTATCCAGCGGGGAAACATCACTGCCACCTCCCGAGGAAAAAACATGCTCTACACTTACGGGACTAAAGACCTTTGCAGTTAACGCGTTCGAAATCACTAAAATTCAATAAATCCAATGACTGCTTTCCGCCTGCACACGCCACTGCCATCGCAGTGAACGTCTAGTGAGGAACTTGGCGGGTGAAGATCTATAACTTTGCGGGTGAGTTGGTGAGTCATGAGGAACAGTTTTCATTACTTGCTGCATAAAAATGTTTATTTATAATGTATTGTAACGAGAATGTTGTGAAAGTGCGTCGAAGGCGAAGAGATGTCTCAGATAATTTAAGAAACTTTCTTAATGAGTCCATTAGAAATCTCATTTCAACGATGAAGTAGAAAGAACAAATATCATGCTTCGAAATATCATGATGAGTGGTTGCATAGTTTTCTTTCACCCTAACCCGTTTCGGACATCAAGCATATTTCGAACCTGCGTTTTAAACTCAAGAAATATGTGTAAAATAGAATAGATACTCCTCAAATGTTCATGACTAGCATACTCTGCCACCCTGGAAAGAACTTTCATGTTGACATTCTTAATTTGTGGTATGCAAGTTAAAAACAGAAATAAATTTTCAGCACAATACAGTTACCAGGCTTGCCTGTTCACAGATACATAATTACATAAAAAGTATCGTTAGAAATACTTTACTTTAAAAATAGTATATTTAGTGCCACACATTATATTTAACTATCGTCAATTCGATTATGGCAATAAGATTATGTCCTAAGCATTCACAATAATGTGCCGATAAGCAGTATTATTAATTGATATCGTTTTGCCCCTGTAAGTGCAATGGAAACCAAAACTAACATGCATTTTTGTAGACGTTCTCCATAATAACCTAAACGTATCCTGCAAAGGTAGTGTCGATTAACTCGTCTAAAATGGGATCAGCTTTGATCGTTTCTGAAAATATCGTTAAATTTCCCCAAAAGCGTTTCAGGTGCTAAATCACCAAACATGTTTTTTCGATAATTCTTTAAGAACGTCATCGAAGAATCCGGGGGAAAGTGGTCCGTTCCCCACTAGAAGACCAATACGCGTCAAGTGACCCCTTATTTGCCCAAAATGGTAGACGGGAAGAAGTCTAACCATGAGTGACAGATGGACAATTACCCGATTATTATAAATAGAATGAAGAGGAATTATAATTTTGTTGAGAAAAAAGAGAGTTGCAGTTTGGGAACATTCATATTTGTTCCTGAATTATGTCATGTAGATAAACATGTTAACCAGATAAAAATCGTGGAATAAATTTAAATATATCGGAATAATTCATCAGTATTTTGCTGCTGTTAACATTGACGCAATTTCCTGCATCGCAAATAAAGCGCAACATTTTACGTGCTTTACTTCCAAAAACCACTCCGCAGTAATAAATTAAAGAAAATGAACAGTGGTAAAAATATTTAACGTGTCAAACATTCAATAATTTCATTGGATAACTCAATAAAGAGACAAAAATGTTAATACATCACGATAATTACACCGACGTGTTTTTCCCCACTCCATTCCGACGTCTGCAAATATTCGTTCGTGAGACAACCTCGCGCGCTTTCTCTGCTGGTTCCGCAGCCTCTGAACCCGTTCCAGGGCGATCCCTGCGCGGCCTCGTTCCCATTCATAAGCCGCATCGGAATTCGCACCGCCTTCGATTCTCGATGCGCTTTGCGGAATAGCTCTGTGGGCGAGGCAGAAGTCGCGGCCGCCCCGCACCGCTTGCCAGCGCTGTCTGTCAACCCTCTATCTGCAGCGCCAACTCTCCTAACGCGGTGCCGCTGCTCAATTTTGATCGCTCGCTGCTCTAATCTATTGGCCATCGCTGGTATTCCCGTTGGGTCCCCCGAGGCCTACACGGCGCAGATGATCGTGCCTAGATTTCAACTGCCTGCCACAACATGTTCTACATGACATTCGCGAAGCGAAACAGGGCTTCAACATGCACTGATGTTCTATCCGAAACTTCAACAACTTAACTGTTCGATGATAACATTGTTTTGTGAGGTAAGAAATGTTTACTACAGCTCTCTTGGCGTACACGCTATTTAATAATATTATTTATAACATACACGGACAAAAAAGCACGTTGATTATAATTATTCTAACTTGTTCATTAATATACTCAAGAGGAATAGTAAACAAGTTATGAAATAATTAGGTCTTTATGGAACTTCTAAAATTGTTTAACTTTTGTAATGCGCCGTTCAACTATTGAATTTCATAATTATGAACTTACTTCGTGCGTACTATTAAGCAATGATGCTGCGCTTAAAATATCCAGTGAAAATTAATGGGATAAACAACTTTTTATTTATACTAGGTAAGACCTAAGAAATGAATTGAAAATCTTAATGTTAAAATGATTTTTTTATGTAATCAAGCTACCGCATTTACTATTACACCAAACAATTTTATGGAGCATAAATTGATTATAAATTTTGTGCTTCGTTCAATTCTTATGCGAAATTAATGTAGGTTATGGGTCGCCATTCGAGTTCTCTGTAAAGGATCGCGGCGAACATTCTAACGAGCTACTAATGAGCATGGTCCAAAAACTTCAACGCCCTATACTGCTCATTGCTACATCGTTAAGCGCAGCGTTCTATCTGGTATTACAAGTCTCTGTCCACCTGCTGCTCTCTGCATGTTCCCTTCTATGTGCGCCCTTCTCTTTTCAAACATTCTCTCTCTCTCTCTCTCTCTCTCTCTCTCTCTCTCTCTCTCTCTCTCTCTCTCTCTCTCACTCACTCACTCGGTCTCTCTATGTCTCTCTCTCACTCGGTCTCTCTCTGTCTCTCTGTCTCTCTTTCACTCGGTCACTCTCTCTCTCCCTCTCTCCCTCTCTCTCCCTCTCTCTCCCTCTCTCTCCCTCTCTCCCTCCCTCTCTCTCTCCCTCTCTCTCTCTTACTGCCTCTTTCCGGTCGCCACCCTCCGCTCGCCACCACCGTCGTTCAGCTACCCGCCCTCCGCTCCGCCCTTTTCGCCCACTTCCCGGCGGGCGGCAGCTTTCGCCCACCGCGTCGCACATCGGTCGCCCACCTGCGGCCGCCACCCCCGCCCCCGCCGCCATCAGCGCGTCCGCCGCCGCAGTTGTTATTGTTATTGGCTCCTGAGACCGTAGCGCACTCGTAAACTGGGAAATATCGCCTCCGAAGCGACAGCGCTAACGGCCTTCCGATGGGCGCGACGGAAGAGCGTGGGCGACGCCGCGAGAATGCACCGGGGAAATCGGCGAATTTAGCGGGAGCGTAATCCCGAACGTATAGGATCGCGTCACGACTTGGAGCGTCGCCATCGTGGCGGACGGGGGGGGGCGGGCGGGCGGGCGGGCAGGCAGGCGGGCAGGCGGGCAGGCGGGCAGGCGGGCAGGCGGGCGGGCGGGCGGGCGGGGGCCGGTGGGCGGGCGGGCGGGCAGGCGGCGGGGCGGGCGGGGCGCGGGCGGGCGGGCGGGCGGGCGGGCGGGCGGGCGGGCGGGCGGGCGGGCGGGCGGGCGGGCGGGCGGGCGGGCGGGCGGGCGGGCCGGAGCCACGCCGCGCCGCCGCGAGAGCCTAAGTAAACGGTTTTCCGCGTTTAATTCGAGCCTCTAAACGACCTTTCGAAAATATGGAAATGGAAGGGCTGCTGCTTTAATTACGAGCGTGCGATTAGATGCGCCGGCGTATCGATTGTCGGGTTGGCGCGCCGTTCGGCCCGCCCGGCCCAAGGACCTCCTCCCGCCCCAACCCTCGGCCGCGCCGCCTTCTGGGAGGAGATTATCATTAACTCTCAGGTTTTGTTTGGGATGATTTTCAGAGCAATCTCATGAACTAAAAGCTATTAGTACCAACAAATTCTTACATATGTATCCTTTTGTAGATGTATCATTGCGAGTATATATCTTTGTATATTTCTGTATTTTCGCATTTTTCTCTAAAAACAATGTCTTAAAAACTGATTTTCCTAAAGGAAATTTACTATTCTGTACTTTCCCAAACATTTGTTTTAAAGAAAATAAACGCGGAATAAAGTTTATTGATTTCTCTTATTGTTTCTTTTACCTATAAAAATAGTGATGAACGTCCCCCATATTTTAATATTGTATATTCTTACAGAAATTGTTCAAATTGAAGCACAAATTCCATGGACCTCTTTTAGCAGGCAAGATGTCTTTCAGGTGATGATTTTACATTTCTGCCTACGAAAATTTCCTACACTTGCTGTTTCTGTAACTCATTTTCCCTTTAAGAGCTTCGGAGTAATATAATTTGAGATAATGCTTACTTACTACAATTTGTAATCTGTTGTAAAATCCCTCGCACGTCTTGTTCGTTCTGCGTCATGCCTTGTTACTTCATAAAACTTTCATGGTTTTATTGTTTTATTTACTGGCCTCCCGTGACCTCTTGGTAGTCTGTCAATAACATATTTGGGATTTTAATAAAGGATTGTTTCTGGAAAACCTCAACAAATGTGATGTGGGAAAAACTGAACATTAGCACAATACAGATGAGGAAATTTTGTAAGGAAAAACAATTGGGAGAAGAATTAATTTTAGTATATTGAACATTCGAAAAAAACCTACATGAACATTTTATTTGAATAAAAACTAATTAAAAATATATTTTGGAAAATTCGACATTAGGAAGAAATGGCTAGGAGATGTGCTTCGACATCGAATTTCACACTTAATGAGAATCCCTCCCTCTGGGCTCTAAATGTTTGCATACGACATAATCTCCTTTATGTCCACTCTAGAAACTGGGGGATATAGTACTCTGCTTTTTCCGGAAGAATTTAAAATGTGAATTGATGCAACTTAACAAACTGAAAACGCTGAGATTGAAATATCATTGGGTTATGATCACACATTATATTACTGAAATTTGGAGCATTCGAAAAGAATCTCAGCTTTAATCGATTGAAAGAGTAATTGCAATTTTAATGCGTCATTAATACACTGACAATTTCCGCACCGGTAGAAATATTCTGGAATTACAGCAATACGTAATCATATATTTCCAGTGCCCGAGTATTTCGTCCGTAACAATTCGTGTTGCATGCAAGATTCTATTACACTTTAATGCGTATTTTGAATGACAGAAAAGTGCACCATTGGTATCTCACATTTTTGTGCGTTTTTACGATGTGCAAAATAATTCCCATTGTCAACAATATGTGTGGAATATGGCAGTTTAAATATTGCTCCTTTTTCTGTAAATTTCCTAGTATAAATTGCGTCCTGACGGTTTCCACTTATTAAAAGTACCTAAAAATTAATAATTATTTACACAAAAATAGCCTAAGAAATTCTAATACAATATGAGATTGGATAATTATCAAATGAGTTCGTTAGGTCGAGTTTGATAGTCAACCGAGCATTGCAATAAGATTTTACAGTACTAATATCGTTCATAGTTTTAACCATTATATTTAAATTCCATTGTACTGCAATTTTCATTTATATTTCACTAACGCAGACAGGCTGATAAAATTTAGTAGGAGATCATGGATTATGAGACCATTTGTGTGCTAATAAGTTCTTTAATAACAGTGATCTGAGTTTTGTAAAATTTGACTTTAAGTATTAGAAGAAAATAAAATTGTATTCGTTTGTGTGTATTGTATTAGTTTATTGTAGAATGTTGTATGAAGGTATTTCTGTTATTCCATTTCCAAAATCAATGGATTTCTTCTGTATGTCATTGTGTAATTATTTTCATTAATACTGCTGATTTTCATCTCTAAATTTCATAACTGAGAAATAATTCACAAAGCATTGCGTATCCCGTGCATCTCTTAGTTACAGACGTTTCATTGACAAAACCTGAGAGGGTGTATTCCACTGTTCATTCACGAAGTGACTGACAATCTTACAAAGACTCAGTCGACTAAATCGTACTCGAAAGACGAAAAAATGAGATAAAACACAATTTCGATAAAATATGAAATGAATTATTAGGTTATGAATACAAAATTCTTCAACGATAGAGATTCTGTATCATGTAGGTACAATAATTGTATTACTGTTAGGTAATATTTATCTTAAAAAATCCAAATATAAAAGTAAAAATTATACTTCAAACCTGGAAAAGAATGAAAAGTCAATAAACGGATAGTACGCTTTCATTCTTTTGTTAAATTATTTAAATAATTTGTACTCACCACTTCAGTTTTCGTACGTGGTGGAGAACCAGCTATCTCGTTTCCAACGTTGGGTAATGTGGAAACAGGCAGCAAAGTTGATTTCTCCACCTGTCAAAGGAACATTACATGTTACGTTAAAGAAAACAGACACGCTTAATGATGTTTTATCTATATGTGCCTAGATTAGATGGGGGCATCATAGAGTTCAACGATAAGATGAGTCCATGGAGGATTATTGTATCCACCATACATTTGATTGGCATTTTCTAGCTTTGTAGTCTCTTGAAAAAATGTTAAATAATGAAAGATAACTGACTAATAGAGAGAGGAAATGGAAGTACTGCAAACCAATATTGTCTCCCATGAAATGATCTAACCATTTTAGTGTGATCATCGCAGAAGTTTCCTTTCTAAATTGAGGTAAAATACATGGGTTCAACAAAATAATATGAACACTTCACATAAACATAGTATTTATTTATTAATAAGGTGTTGGGCCCCCATTAGAACAGAACATTCGTTTTTGAAACAGCTGCAATGTGTTGCGGAAAAGATTTGTAGAGAGTCTGAATAGTTTCCAACAGAATGTTCTTCTATTATTGTACCAAAACATACGCCAATTGCTTCAACGCTGTTGGAGCTGGAAATGCGTTGAAGTCTGGTGATTTTGCTGGTCAGAAAAGATGTTTGATGATATTCTGTTGCTCCACAAATGCTTGTAATACGGCAGTGTTTAGTAACAATATACTAGTCATTGTAAGCACTTCGTTGTTGAGGATGTCGGGCTATTCATTCACAGTAATCCGGCCAGTGAGAAATATGATAGGACCAGTTTGTCTATTAGCAAGCAAGCAAGCTGAATCGTAGACATATTTGAGGTTCTTCATATATAAATCCAGCCTTTTGTAGGAAACAGTATAAAATGTTCATCGGACAATACGAGATTCACTTTTCCGCCTGTTATTTTATTTTCAATAATTTGGAAATGGAATAAATCTATCACATTCTTCCAGTTGCCAAGAGTACAAGTTTCATAATCGTGGCACACCACTTATTTCGCAGCTTTGCGTTGGCTTCCGTTTTGAAGGGTTTCTCAATTGCAGTCCTTCCATGAATGATACCTTTGTGAAGCTCCCAGTTTTTGTGGAAACAGTATTACTCAAGGGAGAGTTGAGTTCTGCAGTCACTTTTGCCGCGGTAGTTTTACGTTGTCTGGCCACATTTCTTTTTAATGTTCGTCTGTCTCTGTCAATTAACTTCGTCCACTATTCCTGTTTTTATGTGATGTTTTACCATATCTTGTGCATGCTGTCATTATCATGAAAATGTCCGCACGCGAAACGTTAAACAGTTCAGCTATTTTCATCACAGACGCTCCCGCTCATCGAACACCAACCATTAGTCCAATTTCGAAGTCTGAGAGTTCACACACTTCCCCACTTGTGCTCACCGTCGCAGACAAAAGCTTATAATACAGAGCAATGTAACCTTCAAACGAGACACATCAAGTGTGCAATGTAGTTGCGTTGCAGAATTTACACGTCCTCAGTGGTGCTGACATGCAAAATGATTTAGTATATTGCGTGGTGATCGCTCCTGGTGGTCCATGGTGGTCTAACTCCTGTATTTACCCTCGGATTATATTAGGATGTGTGTCCTAAAATATAAGATATTTTGTAAAACATTATGCGTATTTTAGAAGTTTGTAAATAAAAAAATGTAATTTAGCATTCATCTGCAACAGCAAATGACCATACGAATGCCACTTTGACACTTAATCGATTTTATGAGATTAGGAACAAAAATGGGTATATTGACGTATGCATTTCTTACTCACTATTCTGGAAAGACGAGTCATTTGGATTGTTGTGTGTCAATAAAATAAGTGTGGAAAATAATAGAGTAATACAAATTAAGTATGGTAATTTCCCGGTGCTGAGAAAACTTACCATAAAAACACACATATCTGTATTAGCCATTCTCATCTTTTCTTCTGTTTTCTACTTGTCCTTCAGCATTAACATACGAAATATCAAGCATACATATTATAAAATTTTTCATGATGATGAGGGAACGAGCTCTTTACTCATCTGTATTAAGTGTTCTCAACTTTTCTTCTCACGGCTGGTGAGCACTCGTGGTACTAGCTCGTCAGCGATGACACACAGAAAATTTCGTATTCGTAAATTTTGTTACGGTAAGAGACGTAAAAACGGAGCAGAACGTCGATACGATCTTGCTTATGTATCGACGCCATTTCCAGGAAAGTCGAAGTTCAAAGAGTACTTCGCCCATCGAACGCCGCGCAATGTAACGAAACAGGGCTCTCGTAACGGGCGCTGATCGTCATCTGGGGAGACGGGAGGATATCAGGAGGCGGAACGCTCCTCCCCGCTTCCTCCTTGGGGTGCACGCGCACTTTTAAGAGCTTCTCCTTAACGATATCGGACAGCTAATTCACTTCGAAAACAGAACACCATCTCATCACGGAGGAAAAACAAGCAGCGAAATAGCAGTGGCCGAACACTAGGAAGGCATAGGGGTGGGGCGCAGGGCCTGAGGGCGAGAGAGAGAGAGAGAGAGAGAGAGAGAGAGAGAGAGAGAGAGAGAGAGAGAGGGCGAGCGCACGGTAGGAAGTAAAGATGGAGAGAGGAATTGGAAACGTGTGTCTCAGGCGGAAATAGGGTAGAGGCGTGAAATAAATAATAAATATTTGATTCAGAAAGGGTCAAGAGGGTTAGAAAGAGAGAAAAGTGTGTCAGTAGGAGAGTGAGTTATAAGAAGTTTAAAGTAATATTTTTGTTTGAAATAGGACGCAGGAAATGTATAAGAATATGTGGTAGAAACAAAAGCATAGGGTACATGTGAGACGGGCGTGGGACTAGTTTTGGGAGCTTGGGAGAGAACCGTGCATGGAAAGAAATGGATCATTTCTCAGCGTGAGGAGTGTGAGACGAGTAGAAGACGAGTATGGGTGAAGAAAGAGAAGAGTATGAGTCGATTGTGAATCGAGGGATGATCGAGAGTGGTACGAACGTGAGTCGAGCCTGGTAAGTGTAAGATGTTTGTGGTTGCCTGGTAAGTGTAAGTGTAAGAAGTGTAAGAGTTTGAGACGAATACAAAACGAGTGTGCAAAGACATGGGACGAGTGTGAGCCGAGTTTGGGACGAAAACGAAACGAATGTGGGACGACTATGGTACGAGTTTGGGACGAATACGAAACGAGTGTAGAACGACTGCGACACGAGTTTGAGACGAATACAAAACGAGTGTGCAAAGACATGGGACGAGTGTGAGCCGAGTTTGGGACGAAAACGAAACGAATGTGGGACGACTATGGTACGAGTTTGGGACGAATACGAAACGAGTGTAGAACGACTGCGACACGAGTTTGAGACGAATACAAAACGAGTGTGCAAAGACATGGGACGAGTGTGAGCCGAGTTTGGGACGAAAACGAAACGAATGTGGGACGACTATGGTACGAGTTTGGGACGAATACGAAACGAGTGTAGAACGACTGCGCACGAGTTTGAGACAATACAAAACGAGTGTGCAAAGACATGGGACGAGTGGAGCCGAGTTTGGGACGAAAACGAAACGAATGTGGGACGACTATGGTACGAGTTTGGGACGAATACAAAACGAGTGTGGGACGACTGTGGCACGAGTTTGAGACGAATACAAAACGAGTGTGCAAAGACATGGGACGAGTGTGAGCCGAGTTTGGAACGAAAACGAAACGAATGTGGGATGACTGTGGTACGAGTTTGGGACGAATACGAAACGAGTGTAGGACAACTGTGGCACGAGTTTAAGACGAATACAAAACGAAAGTGCAAAGACATGGGACGAGTGAAAGCCGAGTTTGGGACGAATACAAAACGAGTGTGGGACGACTGTGGCACGAGTTTGGGACGAATACGAAACGAGTGTGCGACGACTGTGGTATGAGTTTGGAACGAACACGAAGCGAGTGTGGGGCGAGTGCGAGGCGAGGGCGCGGCGAGCCCGGGGGCGCGAAGCCGGTCGTGGGGAGGCTGGCCCTGCAAGACGGGAGGCGCAAGGAAGGCAACTGGGCATGTGCGCGGAAGCGCGCCAGGCAGATCCTAAGCACGGCAAGGGCGGGGCGGCGCGGGGCGGGGCGGGGCGGGGCGGGGCGGGGCAGGGCGGGGCGGGGCGGGGCGGGGAGGGGCGGGGCGGGGCGGGGCGGAGGGCGCGAAGGGAGGTGGAGAGGGAGGGGAGGGAACGGTCGGTCTGCCGCCCGGACGCCGCCACCGTTATGCAGATTTATGCTGATGGCGGCCCGTGCAGGGCGCGAAGGCGGGCGTCTGCCGGTCGCCATAGCAACAGTCCGCACTTCACATCTTCGTGGCGCCGACCACTGCAACGACAGCTTCATTAAAGGAAGGCCGATGCGTGTTGACCGGTCGCCGGGCGAGCGAGAGGTACTGAGATGGAGGCCCAAGGCTCCCGGAAGTCGCAGCCTGGCAGTGCAATTGGTCGCAGTGCCATTCAAGAACACAACTACGCAAAATTATAAGCTATGAACGTTTATGGTGTTCGAATAAAATAATATAATTCAATGGCTTAGTAAAAAAAAGTTATTTAAGAACAACATTGTTTTTAAGATGTTACGTTTTTAAAATGTAAACGGTGTAACACCGTTTTTAAAATGGGTTTACGGATTTCACAAACCTCATAAAAAACCCTTTTTTTGCCCTTTTTCGCTACATTTTAGAAAATGACGAATAAATACTATGTAGGTGCATTGTTATCAACGAAGGTTTGACTGAGGTGGTGCCCACGTTATCCCACAAAAAGTTTATGATCATCAAACATTATTTATTTGACTCGAAGTGTGACACATTTCGTTAAAAGCACGTACATAAAAATAAACACTCTTTAAGTCACCATAGTCCGTAATACTTTATCCAAAATACTTTTAATTCAGATAAGATAAAAAATAGAAATCCCTTCTTTAAGAGCCTTGCTTCGAGCAATTTAAGCATTTCACTGCAATCGGCTAAAATTGTGCCTCGCGCCATCTCTGTTAACGACCCACATTCAAGTAGCACTGCTGTGACTGATTTCTTTTGTTATTGATTGATTATTTCGTGTTTCCGGGCGCGTCAACTGCTTTGGTCATTATTCCCGTGAGTGTAGTGCATGTTTTTTCTCGGGAGATGGCGGTGATCTTCCCCCGCTGGATGGCGAGATCCGGCGCCGACCTACCGTCGGCTAGTGGGGTTTCCCCCTAACCAGGACTCTCCCACCAGCAGGGCACCGCCCCAGCCGGGACAAGCTCTAAGTTCCCGATCGATCTCCCGGAATATGTGGTAGTGTTGTGCATGTTAGTGTGTGTGTGTGTAAGGGGAGAGGATAGATTAAAGAAGAGTAAGGACAGATAGCGCGCGGTCCGTGGTCCGTTTGGTATGGTACTGCTCCAGCATTCGACTGGTGTTGATCGGAGAAACCACGGAAAACTACCGATCAGAGCAGCTGGCCGCTAGAATTCTCCTCCAGACAGCGACTGAATTCGACCTAGCTGAAAAGCTAGTATCGAAAATCCTGCCGCTGTCAGGACTCGAACCTAGGACCTTCCGGTCAGAGGCGCTGCAGTGACAAATTTAGTTTACTGAGCTATTATTGACTGTTAGGCTAAATTGTACACATTTATTGAGACATCAAGTGGGGTTGGAAGTTACTAGACTTTGAAAACCACTATATGACATTTGGAAGTCCAGTAGATTTTTTGTTTCCGTGCTACAGTGCCCATGTCATGGAGTCCCCGGCCCGCCCCACGCACCGCCCGGGCCTGCGTCACTCAAAGACGCATCTATTGTGATAAGCCAAGAATCCTGGGTTTAGTTTTAATGATAGAATCAGCATCCAGCGGCATTGTTTGCAAAATCGGAAGTCAAAGAGTACGCGTTGTTAGGACCATATTAATTGTTAGGACAACAATTAATTGCGGTGTGTTCAGCAAGGCGGCTTTGAGCGGCCCCGAAGGCGATGATTAACTCATTGATTATAATAATTAAAATCAACCAATAATTGGCTTCCGAGTTGCTCAGATTCATCTTATCAAACTAAATAATGACATTCACAGAAATTGCTGTTTTCGAGCTAATACATTAGGTGACACCAGCATGAATCAAAGTGACTGTTACTTGGAATGTACTTTTCACTGAACTAACATGAATTGAGTTGAAAATAATAGAAGTGTCAACAACGTGTGTCAAAAATTATAGTTCGGCAAATGAATGTTAATTATACTTGCATGCCGAGGGCACACATTGACATCACATTGGGTTTCTGATTCTCAAGGTCGAAGAACTCGTGCCCAGACGAATAGACCCTGCGCCGCGGGGCATTGTCCAGGGTAATGTCATTAGCTCAGGGTTTTGCTGCCATGAGTTGAAACTTGCTCGTAGGAGCACTTGTTGCCTGGGCGAACCTTCGCTCACAACAAACAGGGCAGCAGAAACACCGCGGGAACGACGATTTGCTTGCACAAACCCCGAAAAAACGCTGATTTATCAAAGTGTGGACCGAGAACGGTGGCTCAGTGCTTCAAATGATGTCACTGCAGTGCCTCTGATAGGGAGGTCCTAGGTTCGAGTCCTGACGGCGGCAGGATTTTAGACATTAGCTTTTCAGCTAGGTCGAATTCAGTCGCAGTCTGGAGGAGAATTCTCGCGGCTGGCTGCTCTGATCGATAATTTTCCGTGGTTTCTCCGATCAGCACCAGGCGAATGACGGAGCCGTACCCTACCTACGGGAACGCGCACGATATTTTCTTCCTCTCCCTTGTCCTATCCTCACCCCTTACACACACACACTAATATGCACTACACTAACACACATGCCGAGTCTCCGGTCGGGAACTTACAATTTGTCCCGGCTGGGGCGGTGCCCCGCTGGTGGGAGATAGCTGGTTGGGGAAAACCTCGCTAGTCGACGGTAGGTCGGCGTCGGATCTCGCCACCCAGTGGCGGAATATCTCCACCACCTCCTGATTGAAAGATTGCACTACACTTATGGGACTAATGCCCTCAGTAGTTGACGCGCCCGGAATCACTAATCAATCAGTGTGGTATTTCTTTCAGTAACTTCCAGTGCGTGATGGCAGATATTTTTTTCCAAGCACATACAAATAGTGAAAATCTATTTACAGAAAATTTGGCCAGATTTCGACTTGCACCTGCTGAAAGGTCCCTTGTAAGCAAATGTAATTTTATAAACAGCAATCTGACGAACGTCGTGGTTTTCGCGCCTAAATTTCTTGTTGCTGGTAATCCTTGTCGGTAGCCGTCGAGTGGAGTGTCACAAAGTGCTTTCTCTTGTTTTGAAGCTTGTTCGTTTCTGTGACATGAAATCGCTGAAATCACTCGAAGTAATTTCTTATCTCTCATCTAAAATTTGGAACGAGATACAACCATGACTCTTCATCATAAGGAGACGGACACTTTTTGAATTTTATTTTATTCATTCGTTTTCAATATTGGGATTTAATGCAACGGGAACCCCGATCTTTTAGGCAACACTTTTGCCAAGTCCAAACAAAGTTTTTAATCAGATTTACTTTCAAGCGCAACGTAGTTTCTTAATTTGTGTATTTTGTAAGAGAATTTTCTCTGGTTATTTAGTGGATTAATCCCCGAATACATATCGGTAAATAAAGAATTTAATCAGTTACAACAACTATTATTATTTGACCAGTTACAACAACTAGTAGTAGTACCGTTGTCACTGTTTTTGATGGAGCTCAATGTTGTGCGTAATAAAATTTGTAAGCCAGTTATAATCTCTGGTACGCGAGTCTATATTAATGAAATGATTTGCCAGAAAAATTAAAAATGAATTTAACAGAAATTCAGTGGAGATTATGTTATATATGTATCCACTGCAAATTCGTATAAAATATATGTATAGATGATCAGGTCACATATCTTCAAAATTAAATAAATCCTGAAAATTACGTTACCCCCATTTAGGAATAACAGTTAAAATTATTTCTGCACAAAATACTAGTTGAACTTGTACACTACTTTTGTATTACTCTTCTAGTATTTTCAAACATCACTAGAGAACGTTTCCAGGATTTTCACATGAATGAGCCAAGGCGAAGCACATCTGTGAAGAAGCATTTCCCATATGACATTTCTATAACGTAGTACACCGAGAGGATTCGTTCTTTTGGTAGAGCCGTATTCCCGAAACACTCATTTGCCTTGCTGACGAATTGCCGAATGCAAAGGGAACCTGCCGGGGCAAAAAGCAAAGACGTTCCACGAATTCGGGCTGTGGACACGCACGTCATCGCTCAGATTTTCACGGCGCCGAGGTCACCGCAACTAAGCCCCGTTCAGGGCTCCTATGTAGTGAACTTCACCGCTGTCCTCCTTTCAGTCGCGCGCTACCTCACACAGCTCTTTCGGTTACTCCTAACTAGGGAACGCGTTCATACACATGTAAACACATGCTGTTCAATGATTGGTTGTTAGTGATTCCGGGAGCGTAAACTACTAGGGTCATTAGTCCCATAAGTGCAGTGCGTGTATTTTCTCGGGAGGTGAAGGTGTTCTTCCCCTGCTGGTTGGCGAGATGCGCCGCCGACCTACTGTTGGCTATCGGGGTTTCCCCCTAACCAGATATCTTCCACCGGCGAGGCACCGCCCCAGCCGGAACAAGCTCTAAGCGCCTGACCGGTCTTCCGGCATGTGTGGTAGAGTAGTGCATGTTAGTGCGTGTAAGAGGAGAGGATAGGACAAGGAAGAGGAAGGACAGATCGTGCGTGGTCCGTGACCCGTTTGTTGGGGCTCTGCTCCGGCATTCGCCCGGTGTTAGTTACTCCGAAAACTACCGATCAGAGAATCCCACCCCTAGAATTCTACTCCAGACAGCGAGTGAATTCGACCTAGCTGATAAGCTATTGTTGAAAATCTTGCCACTATCGGTACTCGAACCTAGGACCTCCCGGCCAGAGGCACTGCGGTGACAGTTGCTGCACTGAGACCCCTCTCCTGATCACTATAACATATGAAAGTATATATTGGTCAAGATACAAGATTTCAACTTACAAGTTGAAATGCAACATGAACTGTGCCAGATACGAGTTTGATATATACGCTGTTTTTCCTGGAATAATCTTTCTGTAATATTGCACTTCTCTGACCTTTGGACCTTCACCCTGAAATGTCAAATTTACCCTCTTTCCTCTCTCGGAAATTACGTACTCTGAATGAAGGATAATCAAATGTTTGCAACGCAGAAAAATTCGTGTTTATTTGCTTGGTCATGTTTCAAATTGCCCATGCGTTAATCGATTAAAATCTGACGAACGGTTCTTACAGACCATTGTCGTATCCTACACCCCGCCGAACAAAACACGTTTCTCTACGAGAGATGCAGAATTCCGAATCTATTCATGAACTGTCGGCTGGAGGTGAATGTAAATACTCCTTTGGAATGTGATGCGATCAATCTGTGTTAATTGTTTGCTATAATTTAGTTCAACTTGGTTTTAAGATATTAGATTTTTGTTCGAAATATTATGGTAGCACCAGGATGGCAAGATTCCTTCAGTTCATTTTGGATTCACTGTTTCTCTTGAAATTCTCTTACAAGTGAGGGAGGTTGATGAAACAGTGGGAGCCGGAGCGACAGTGGGCGCGCGGACGCTTCAGTTGGATACGTCGCGGACCACTTTGTGTCACAATGCGTCGGTTTTAAACTTGCTTTCATTATCAAATCGTGATGGTTATCAATTAGATTTCTATAGTGAACAATACGAACAGAAATAATTAGTTCATTGATTCAAATGAATCGATTCATTTTAATTACTGAATCAAAGGAACCATGCCGCCATTATTTTCCAATTTCCCTTTTAGATTTGAGGAGGATTAAGATTTAAGGAGAGCATGGTCTCCTTGCCTACCTCTTTCCAGGCTCGTTATAGGCTCCACTTCATTGAGCTGTTCACATGCGCGCCAGTTCCTCGTAAAAAGCATATCATGATAAGCCTCGTAATAAGAATGCCATGACATATGCATTTCATGATTAGAATAAAACTATTATTATGTGGGTGCATTTCAAGATGGCGGGTAATGTAAACAGTTTTAGAAAGAATGCGAGCCTTGTGTCAATATCAACAGGCGTTAGAAGTATGGTTATATTACTTTATTTTTATTACAATAAATTTCGTTCCCTAGTGAATATGTCTCTGATATTTCACCACACTACCATTCACCCATGCTGAGCTCGGATATTAGGCAACGGTGACCATTCATTTGGAGTTATCAATTATCATATTTGCAATAATGTATATTGCAAAGGGAAGGAAAATGTGTTTGGCGTCTCTAATTCGTCATTCACCAATTATAGCCATCAATCTATTACCAATCGAGTGGTCAGAACGCCAATGTTTAGTAATTACTTTCCGCCTTGAAAATATCCGATGGGTTTACACTAACTTTAGTTTTCGTCCCTATTGGGATTGATAGATTATTGCGCACTGGAAAAGTGATCATACTTCACATTTTTGTGACCTCCAGAAACGATGTACATGTGAATCTTGGAAGTGCTATTATTTTTTATTACAAAAGATATACAATTCTTTTAAAAATACATTTAAATATAAAATTTAGGTTTTTCAATATATCACCCGTTCGCAGTACAATTGTTCCCAGATTCCTTCATATGTTTCAAAGCTACATACCGCATCTACAAATCTCTACACAATAAATACTCTACACAATTTTTTAATATTTGTTAAAAAGTATTTTTGAGTGATGCCTGATTCAGGTCAAATTGTCTTGGTATGTAAAGATAGTAAAAGTATGTAGTACCTAGTAAAAGGTATGTTGTGTTGTGTAAATTTATGGGACACTCTTTTATTTCTTCCTACATTGTCAAACATCTTAAGCGCACTGCATTCCAGCAGGTTCAAAACAACACAAAGCACGTATAAAATAAAAAGTGAGCGTGGCACTGTTCATTGGCAGCAAAGCTCTATCTAATCCCTTAATAATTAAAATCTGTTATCTCTAGACATCTGACAGCGTGTTTCCTTGTCACAAGGTCATTCCATTCTTTCGACACCGCTTATCTCAACTTCCATTTCCACTCCTACCCGTGCCCAACAGCAACCAACTCCCACTCGACACAAACAACACATCTAACACACTTCAACACTACTGTCCCACCAACCCGACCTCACTTCCCCACTCCCACGCCATCTACCGCACCAACCCCTTCACGCTCACATCATCACATTCTCACATACACCTCAAACCTCTCCCGCAAACTCACGCAAAACACCCGACCCTTTCCCACGCCAACTCCCAAACAACCGCACCACATCCCAATTGAGCTGGAGTCTTTCCCTCGCCTTCCCGTGCACCACCCCTCCGCTTCCCCGGCCGCCGGGCAGCAGCGCCGCCGCGTCGCGCGCTCACATTAAATCCGCATGTCCGTCGGGGTCCGCCTGCAGAAAATTGTGTTACGCTGCCACGGGGCAGCGAAAGCCACGGCGCAGGGGGACAGGAGGGGTGGGGCGCGCCTTGGGGCATGAAACGAGATTATTTCATCGCGTCCAGCCGGCGCGCGCCAAAGGCCCCACGTGCCGCGCCTTGCCCTCCCCGCACGTCTTCCTTCCCCCTCCCCTCCCCTCCCGTGTTCCTCCTCCTCCCCACGATCGTTTTCCTTTCCCCTCCCCACTCGTCTTTCTTCCCCTCTCCGCATGTTTTCCCTTCCTCTCCTGTTTTCCCCTCCTCCTTCACGCTTGTCTTCCTTTCCCCTTTCCGCTTATGTTTCTTGCCCTCCCGTGTTTTTTCCCTCCTCTCCCTTCCTCACCCTTCCTCATCCCATCCTCTACCCTCCTCTCCTCTGCTGTCTTTCCCTTCATCTCCTTGGTCGTCTTCCTTTCCCCGACCCACTCGTTTTCCTTTCCCGCTGAACCGTCTTCCCATCAATTTCCGTCTTCCCCTCCTCCTCCGTTCTGAACTCCCCCTTCCATCTCGTCCCCATTTACCCTCTCTGCCCGTCTTCTCCTCGTTCTCCCCTTCCCCACCGAATCTCCTCTGTCCCCATCCCCCTCTCCCCATCCATCTTCCCTTCCCTCACCCCTCGTCTATGTCCCATCCTCTACCCTCATTCGTCTCCTCGCTAGACTTTCCCTCCTCACCATTCTTCCTCCCCCAATTCTTTCCCTACCCTTCTTCCCTTCCCCGCCCGTCATCTTCCTGCTTGTCAATGGTCAGACGCGTCACGCCGGCTTCTTTTCATTCTCCTTCTGCTCATCCTCTTTCTCTTGCTCCTCCTCGTCTTTCTCCTCCATCTATTGGGTTAGCCGCGGGCCTCTCGCGCTCCCATCCTCGCGTGCTGTCTAAATAGGCCTGCGGACCCGCGATGGTCGTGGCCCCGGGCGACCTTCTGTTGCCGTCGTCCGAGCCGCTGCCGCGAAAGCCTCCTGTGATGGTGGCTGTTTGCGGTATGACAGCCGCGACGACAACTGCGCATTTCGGGGCTACGCGACGTCGGAGTCAGTCAACGTTCCGGGATGAAAGTCGCAGAGGAGAGGCAAAGAAGGAACGAAAAGACTTTTGAAATATTATTTCTGATCTTTTGAACATGCCGTAGGAAGACGTGAACGAGGAATATCATGGGAACGCGATGTGAAAGAAGGGTTTTAGAACGAAGATTATTAAGTCAAAAAGTAGAGCGCGGGATCCGAATGAAGAGGTAGCGGTGTTTGAGTGAGGAATGTATGAAGGGATCCCCGACGTCATCGTAGCCGAGTGGCAGCGTCTTCGAAGGCTGAAGTGCGACTGCTATGGAAATGTCCTGCATGGCAACGCTGGAGATGAAAATATATATTGGCGGAGTAAGAGGAGTTGGATGGTTTGGAAATAAGAAAGAACGTAGTACGTAGAGAAGGCGAAAAATTAGAAAAATGCTAGGATTGCAATAGATGGAAAAGAAAATGATATCGAGGGAAATGCAATCATTGTGATAATCATGATAGAGATTGATTGATTTATCAGTGATTACGGTCGCGTCGAATGCTATGGTTATTAGTCTTGTAACTGTAGTACATACTTTTATCGCGGGAGGTGGCGGTGGTCCTCCGCTGGATGGCGAGATCCCGTGCCGACCTACGTCAACTTGCGGAGGCTTTCCCCGTTCTCAAGGAAACTCTCACCAGCGGGACAGTGCGCGGCCGGACAAGCGAGCTCTAAGCTTCTGGCTGGTCTCCCGGCAAGTGTGTTAGTATAGTGCATGTAAGTATAAGTATGTGTAAGTAAGAGGTAACGATAGGACAAAAAGGAGGGAGGAAAGATCGCGCGCAATCCACAGCCCGTTTGCTAGAGTACTGCAGAGGCATTCGCCTGGTCTTGATCACAGAAACCACGGAAAACTATCAATCAGAGTATCCGGCTGGTAAAATTCTCAAGAGAGGGTTGAATTTGGACAGTCTAGCTAGGGTAGAAAATCCTGCCACTGTCGGGACTGGAACCGTAGGTCCTCACCGTCAGAGGCACTGCAGCGACACAGTTGATGCTCTGACCCCATTTCCGGTCATGTCATGATAGAGAGTATAAATGTTCTACTCACGAAATTAACACAAACATTTAACATTACGATTCAATCAGAGCGGAGTACTTTAAACACATTATTTGCATTTCTTTCAGATTTTTCTTTGCACTTCTTTATACTTACCAATTAAACGTAAGTTGCTTTGGATCAATTATTGAGGGCAGAGTGCAATTCAATCGCGAGTTTCATTAATATTATTAATAGTTAGAGCATTAATTCAAAAGCGATTGCTTTTGAATTAACTACTGGAAGAATTGTTTTAAATACCACTCGTTCCTATCTATGAAATAAACGAGAATTCTACAATGACACATGGTGTATGGATTGAGAAGCGAAAGTCCGAAGACGAATGCAAAACGTAGGGTCGTACTTGAGAGGATTAACACAGTGCATGAAGATTTCTCATCAGGGCCGAAAAAGACGGAAGGCACGTCGGGTGGAAAGAGCAATACGGCGAGCGAGGAGAAGGAGGAAGCGTTTGCGGCCTTCGACGTGGGCGGGAAGGCGGCGGCGCGGCGGGGACTCCAGCGGTGGCGGCCGAGGTCCCTGGGGAACGCCTTGCACAAATTGACTGGATGGGGCGACGCGGTATGAAATTATTTTCCGCACGGCCGAATGGATTCTCAATTCAATGTACGCGTTCTATCTCCGCCCGCCCCGTCGCTTGGCAAAAGCGCTGTGGTTGAGAAGCCGCAGGAAATTGGGTTGTCCTCTTGTATTCTTTACGCTGCAACTGCAAGCTCTGAACTTCATCGGGAAAGATGTAAAAGCAGCAAATATTTTAGTTTGATCACACCGATGTTCTTACGAAAATTGGTTTCGTTTTCAAAATTGTTTTCGTATTATTCTTTCTTGTATCTTTCCTTTCTCATCTTTATTGAGCGTATTTAAAGAAATATTACTATTTGAAATTTGAAGAATTAAAAATGTATAATTTTAATACATTTTCCGTATAGAAATTCATTTGTGTCTGTTTAGATCTTCATGAGATGATTACAATAGTAAATTGTAGGATAAAAAATAACATGCGAAGTTTAAGCTTTTTTTAGTTATAAATGACCGAACTATTTAAAAGTTCGTTCATCTGACATATACCTGTTTTATTACACAATTTATAATAATTATCAGAATGTGAATCAGTGTTTTTCGAAAGTATAGTCATATTTACATTTTTCGACATAACAGGGACAATTAAAATCTTTTTCAAGGTCTAGTAAACGCACAAGTAAAGAGTGTTATGAAATTCTAAGAAGGTGCAAAAGTCGACTTAGTCAAGTCATAGTTACTTTGAATTAATTATCTCCGAATTAAATACCGATACTTCACTGTCGAAGGAATACATCCTATTTGTTTGTTTTATGAGAGATGCGTTTATTCGCGCATGTACACGGAGGTGGTGTGTGCTGTGAATACACCAGGAAGTTTTGGGCGCGTGCGGTGGGCGAAGCGTTTCCGCGTCGCCCTCAGAGCGCGCGCTGGGTGGCCCATTTCGCGCGCGTGAAGCGGCCGCTCGCCCTCGGCTGCCTCCCAGCACGCCCCGCGGCGCCGACGCGTATTATACGAGGACAATCGAAAGGGTTTAGGGGATAAGAGCGCTCTTAAATATTCAACGGCCCGCGAGCTGCCATCCGTCTCCGCCGACGCTCCCCGCCCCGCCGCCCATCCCCACCGCTTGTCTTCTTTCTTGCCCCCCCTCCAACACTCCCCTGCCGTTTCCACCCTCCTTTCCGCTCTCCTTCGTCCCCCTCCACCCCCACTTTCCACCGCCGCACTCCGTTCTCTGCCCTCACCGCCCTCGCCTCCCGCCCTCCTCCTCTCCTCGCCCACCTCTTCGCTCTCTGTCTTGCCTTCGATCAACGATCAACCCTCACCCTCAACCCCCGCCTTTGCCACCGCACTTTCTTCCATTGCCCTCACTCTCCGCACTCGCCCTCGGCCTTCGCCCTCCGGCCCCCGTCCTCGCCCTTCTCTACCCTCACCTTCGCTCTCCGTCCTCGCCAACAGAATCAGCTTAACCCTCGTCCTTATCCTCGTCCTCGCTCTCCATCTTCGCCACCGCCCTTGCCCTCGCTCACCACCCTAGATCAACGCTCTCGCCCTCACTCTCCAACCTCGCTCTCGCTTTCCGCCCTCGCTCTCACTACCGCCCTCGCTCTCGTCCTTGGCCCTCCCCTTCCCCCGCCTTCTGCACTCGCGATCACTCTCTGACCTCGCCCTCCTTCTCCGTCCTCACCTTTGCTTTCCACCAACACAATCAGTTTCACCCTCGTTCTTATCCTCGCTCTCGCTCTCGCTCTCCCTCTCGCCCTCCTCTCACCCTCCTCTGGCCCTCCTCTCGCCCTCCCTCTCGCCCTCCTCTCGCCCTCCCTCTCGCCCTCTTCTCGCCCTCCCTTTCACCCTCCCTCTCGCCCTCCTCTCGCCCTCCCTCTCGCCGTCCTCTCGCCCTCCTCTCGCCCTCCTTTTCGATCTCATTCTTGCCCTCGTTCTCTTCTCGCTCTCGCCCTCGCTCTCGCCCTCGCTCTCGTCCTCGCTCTCGCCCTCGCTATGAGCCCCCGCAATCACCCTCGCTTTCCGCCCTCGCCCTCTCCTTCCACTGACCTCGCTCGTGCCTGCTCTGCTCCTGTCTCTTACGTCGTCCTTTCCTCTGCCATCGCTCCCTTTGCCCCGTTGCCTTGCTACTTTGTAGCTTCTTGTTTCTAGAAACGAGGTCTTTGTATCAGTATAATATTTTTATTGCGATTTCTCATAATAGAGTAATTTAGTATATTTTCAAATGCAGTTATTCCTTGCCCTTGACAACAAACCGACGTCATTCTTTTGAGATCCACTGAGAAATTAATAAGTGTCCCCAGAAACATATTTCGGAACCCTTTTCTTATGTTCCTCGCATGTTCTACCAGATATTCTTCGTAATTTTTTCTCTCATTTTCCCCACATGTTCTCCCAACTGCTAGTTCATGTTTTGCCACACGTGCGCCGCATTTTCCTTCGATGTTTCCTACATGAGACCCGCTGATTTATTCTCTCTTCCTGCAACTTTCCAAGCTGTTTCACCACAGGTTTCCTCACTTCCCGCAAATTTCCAAGCTGTTGGTTGCTTGTCTCACGCATGCTTTCACATTTTCACCGTATCTTCCCTCTCATGTCTAACAGGGAATTAAAATTACATTTTTATTTTGTTACGAAATATGCAAGGTTCAAAAAGGCTAAAAGGGTCTTGTTTTGAAGATTTTGAAATACGAAACTACAAGTATACTGTCAAAAACACAAACATCTTCTTTTAAATTTATTTATTTTAGTTCGCTTTTTAACTGCTCGGTCATATCGCAACCACTGTATCGCAACTTTTCGGATAGCGTTCGAGGAACACATACTAACAACATACACAAACATCCATGCCCGGTACGGTATTCTAACCCGCTAAGCTTCAGGTCGAAGCGGTAACGGCCCTTCAGCGTTAGCGACCTTGTCTGTCCAGAGCGGAACGAAAATGTTTAAAAGTTGGACGCTTCGTTTCTGACTTATGCTTGATAGTAACGACTGTTGTAGAGTAAGTGTGATACGGGAGCCATGTGCGCCTATTTTTTCATGTAGTCATAATCCGGGCACTTATATTTCTTCATAAAAAATCTGATTAAAGCACGCCTTCGGGATAATTGAAGCCTTAGATGCAAAAAGCGCGTAAGTCGATTTACGCTGTTATTGCATAAATGTAATTTTGAGAAACCCGGGACATCCCTCTACACGGAGATATCATTTTTAATTGTCTACGTTGCTCCTAGAGGATAGGAGATTTCTTTATGTAGTGTCCGATATTACGGTGTTCTTTCGTAATACGCGGGAACTTACTGTCTGCGCGCGAAGGCGAGCATGTGTGAAGGTGAGTATGTGTGAAGACGAGCATGTGTGAAGGCGAGCATGTGTGAAGGTGAGCATGTGTGAAGGCGAGCATGTGTGAAGGCGAGCATATGTGCAGTGTAGGCAAAGGAAAAATGTTGGCCTCTCGTTCATGATCTCCGTCTGGGTCTGAAGTATCGACTTCATCGACATTTTGATTATGTAAATGAGAGTGTACGGTCTAGTAACAACTTGGCGCCCACAAATAATAAAAGAAAAAAGAGGTAAAAAGAGAAAACTGGAAAAGAAGTGTTGCTAAGCACAAGAGAAACTCAGAAAAAGTTATCTCTCAAGTACTGGGAATGAGGTGAAAGGAAAAAGATTTCACTACGTAAATATATGCTGCAAAAAGCGTTACATGATTTGTTTATGTTTCTATAATACTTAGAGTTTGTGTAGGTAGATAGTGTATAGTTTGTGTAGATATTTTATATACTTTGAAAACTTCCCCACAACTTCACAAAAAGTTTGTTTTAAATCAGTTTGAAACTGTGGTGACAAACTACTACAGGATACTGTTCTGCTGGGCTATATGAAGAAGGACAAAGTGTTTCAAAAGCAAAGTAGATTGAAAGAAATCATTTATGGAGTTACAGTGTGAAGGTAAAGGATGCTGAAAATACAGCATGTAGAAACTTTCTGCAAATCTCTGAAATGAGGTTACGAGCTGTGCAAAAGAACTGTGCAATAGACAATATGCCAGAAGAAAGGCGTGGAAACATACAGGACATCCAAGCAAGATAGCAGCCAATATTTGGAGTCTTGTTGAAGAGTACTGGGCAACAATTAAGAATAAAGAATCCCATTACAACCGGAATAGAACAATCAGGAGATATTTTCAAAACTCTGAGTTGAGTGTGAGCAACTCGCGACAGTGTGTGTCTCGGCTAGCGAGTTGAGAGGGCGTTTCAGCGGGGAGAGGGATGCTTGTGATAGGGAGGGAAGAAGGCAATCAAAGGACTTTCAGAAGGGGTTCTCACTTTTTTTCGAGCATCGACTGATAACGGATTCCGAACGTGTCAACTGATATATTGGTAATATATGAGTAAGTGTAGTGTATGATTTTATCACGGGAGATGTCGAAGATCTTCCTCGCTGGATGACGAAATATGGCGGCGATTTTTTGTGCTCGGATTGCGTTTTTTTCCAACCAGGTATCTTCCACTAGCGGGGCACCGTTCCAGCCAGGGCAAATTCTAAGCTCTCTTCTGATATCCCAATGTAAAGAATGTGCGTGTAAGTATATGTAAGGGTCAAGGAAGAAGGGAAGAGGAAGCAAAGATCGCGCGCAGTCCGTCGTCCGTTTGTTAGGGCATTCACCTGGTACTGGTCGGAGAAATCACGGAAAACTTCCAATCAGAGGAGCCGACCGCTAGAATACTCCTCCAGACAACAGCGGAATTCGACCTACAAGCTATCTAGCTAGTGTCGAAAATCCTTCCATCGCGGAATTAGAACCCTAGGGCCCCCAGTTAGATGCACTCGAGTAACATCAATTCGGAGGCCCGACCTTATAGTTTCCACTGAGAGGAAAGAGCTGAAAGGGAAAGGCGAATTGAGTGTAACAAATGTGTTGGTATGTCTTGGTGCCATTTAATAAATTATTCAAACTTTTCTGTGCGAATTTGGGTGTGAACAACAAAAGAGGAAAATTCCATATTGTAATTTGAATAGTTGTTCGTCTTAATAAAAGGATCAAGTTGGGTAAGACAGTTTTATAGCAAAATAACGTAAAACTTTTGGCGGTCCAACAAGACAGCTTGTCTTGTTGGACCAAGGCCCCCAGATGCATCAGAATAGCACTGAAGATGGTCGCAATGCGGCCGAAAAAGCTTTATGCCAAAATAAATACATACGTCGAAACAACGCTTCAAATTCATTTACATAACAATTTCATACTTTTTTCGAAATTTGACTCGGTTTTAAAACCCAGAACGCTTATGAAAACTAAGAAAAGTTGAATTAATATCAAGCTTGTTAGTTGGAATGTACGAGAAAAGACGTGTTATAAAATGTTTGTAATTATTCCCAATGGATTTTCAACGTGTAGCTGAAAAGTTATTGAAATGGTGGTGTTCGTGCGGTTTGCATAAAGATTTGCATACATTAATTTTTGTTGAGTGAATATTGCTTCCCATCTATTTGTAATGGAAATTTCCTGACATTTGATTAGTGCTTTTTATGCAACTGATGTTATAATGGGTCAATAGTATTACCTTACAATTCCGATTATCTTACTTGTAAAATGATTTGCTTGACGTCAATTAAAATTTCTTAAAGTAAAAGAAAATTCGGATAGGTAGGTAGTGAAAGATAACCTTGAAAAAGTTAAACCGAGACTTTTTATAAATAAATAGTTCTCATTAGAGGCTTTTATCAGTAGAGCAATTTACAATTTTTATTAGTATTTATATTACATATTTTGCTGGCTATGTTTCTCCTAAATACCTTGAAGTTCAATAAAGATAGAAGGCATTTGATTGGAGAACAATTGTCTTCATAGCAAATATTTAGTAAATATCTGACATCCCAAAGAACGTATTTATTATATTCAATGGTTTTGTTTATAATAACATCGACTTATAGACACATAAAAATATCAAATATTTCGTTGCCATATAGACATAAGGTTTAGAAGCTAACTTAATTCATAAATATTTATTTAATATTTATTTTCATACTTCGTTTCACATTATGAATATGGATGTCAATGCCCGAATCTCGCATTTACGTAGAAACAACGTTTTTACTCTAACGATTTTGTTTTACTCTTTTCTCATTTAGCACCAAGTGGATTTCATCTGTAATAAATTAGTGTCAATCTATTGTCGATAGATAGATAGATAGATTTATTAAAGTTCACTTTGAGCTAATGCTCGGTGGCAAACATGATTACAACTAGATATACGACAATTACAAAACTATTACGAATATTTACAAATATAATTACAATTAGAATTAGAGATTGATTTTGAGTCATCTGTAAGTTGATTTATCAGCTTTTATAACACTTCACTTCATTTCACTTCACTGTATAAGGGACATGATCATATTAATAATAATAATAATAATAATAATAATAATAATAATAATAATAATAATAATAATAATAATAACGATATGTAAACTTCATTCAACCAAACTAACAATTAATCTCGAAATATTAATTAAGAGCTTTCTTTTATTATTTTACAGCATTCTTATTAAATATTCCAGAGATTAAGAATTCAACGTCAAATCCAAACGCGAGTTTCACGTCGTGAAGGAGGTTGGCCACGCCCGAGGCGACCGAAGCGTCTCTCTCGCGTCGCAGCTGACCACAGCGCGCTGCGGCGCGGTTACTAACAAAGCGGAAATAATTAAATGGCGACATTCTGCGTTTCAGACCCGCATCACCGTCGCTCACCCCAACTACGGTTCTGTTCCTTTCTCGTCCCATTTCCAACGTTCTGACTCCCCGCTCCAGAACTCAGCTCGTCCCTTTCGTTCACTTCCGGTCTGTTGTGGGCCTCTACGGAACGTCTCGCCCGAGCTGCCCTCAGTGCTTCCCCAGCGTAGGCAACCCGCCTTACACGTTTCCTATACAATTTGTGGAACTACTGAATTTCCTCAGTCCTGTGACACCAACCCTGCCATGTTATTCACATTTATTCCACAAGTATTCACCCCCTAGGTACGTCGCTTCTTCTAGAGCGACGCTCTATTTTTCTTTCAAATATCCCTTTTCTCACCCCCTTGCCCCTCCTTTTCCTTTCCATCTTCTTTTACTCCTCTTTCCCCCTCCTCTTGCCATCTTCAGCTCTTCCTTTTCTGTCCTTTCAACCCCTACCCTTCTTTCATCTTCTTTCCCCTCCTCTTCCAAACACCTTTACCGCCCTCTCCCATTCCGAGCTGTCGCCGTACCGTGTCAAGCACGGCCTGGGATCCAAAACCGTCACCACCAACGCTCCCATCTGCGTCCAATTTCCAACGAGGCTGGCCTAACCTTGCTCCATCACAATCCTCTGATCGGTCGTTACCGCTATCACCATCGGTATTGCTAATCACATGGCCACGCCCTCCTTCTCCTCCCCTCCCCTTCCCCCGGTCGCGGGGGGGTGGGGGTGGGCGCCACCCATTGTACGCGCGGAAGCGCCCGCGAAGGAAATCCTTTGTGCGCCATTAGCCGTTATGAGAGCGGTCGCGACACGGCGGGGCGGGGCGGGGCGGGGCGCGAGAGGGGGGGGCGGACCCTCAATGCAGGAGGCAGTTGTAAAACTTTTAGTGGCCAACTTGTGGCGAAACTACTTGATTGGCTTGCGCAAATACCAGCGCGCCGAGGAAGGGCCCTCTTGTTTGCCTGCGCGCCGTTGCGAAACGCGATCGACGCCAGTGGGCAGGGGGGGGGGTCTGGCGGGCGGCGCGAGGGAAAGGGGAGAGGTCAGTCCTGCTCGATGGTGGGGAAGAAGTGGATTGGAAGAGTGCCCTGGCTACGTCGTCTCTAAAACTATATTATTCTGTGCCGTTACGCAACGTTAGAATTTTGTCGGCAAATACCATATTAATAATGTTGACAGGAAAAATACTGTTATAATTGTGTGCGTAATATAACGCGAAAATCGTACCTTAGATATGACAATATCCTGTATTAATATAATGTTTGCATTCTATGTTTGAGGAAACTTACTTCAGAATTTGTTGCTGCTCTCCGGTGAAGGAACCGATGTGACATTTCAATAATGATCATTTAAATGGGGTACATTATAATGATAGAAAGTTGTTTTTTAAAACATCTACTTTGCTTTTAAAACATCTATGTATATCACCTTTACCCTTTTATTTTACAATTTTCCTCCACGCTTTCGTCTTAACAGAAGTCAATGGTCGATTACCGCAAGTAACTTTGATAATCATGCTAATTTACAATCACTCATTGCTTTATATTCCATCTTTATGTTCTTAGACTCATCGATTGCTTTTCCCAAACTTTAAAATAATTAATTACAAGAAACAATACAAAGAAAAGATGAGAACCTCTAGAGAGTCTACGGGAGAACCGTCCATATTCAGTTTTCAAATTTTCTAAATTCAGTTTTCAGTGTTTATAAAAATTGGCAAAATTCGAAAAACGTAATGAATAATGAACATTCTTGTTTTTAATTCTCCTTAAAACAAAAAGTGTAACTAAATCCAAAACATGCACAGCAACTACAAAGAGTTTGAATGGTGTACATGATCGCTACGAAATCCATCGCAGCAAGATCCTCCAATTATCCATCGCATCTGCACCGATCCACTTGGAGCCGCAGGTGCTCCCATCCCCAGCGGCGACATTGCCAGCTGCCCCGCAGGACCGCGAGTTGCGCACCCAATCAGGACGCACTCCGCTGTGAACCACCGCCCGGGCCCCGTCCTCACCTCCGCCTCCGCCCCTTCCGATGCTGCTTTCGCTTCCACCACCTGCGAGGTCTTGTTCTTTTCCGCTTTCGTCATCGTCACTGCCTACGGCGCCTTTGCAGTTCCCATGCTAGTCTCCTCTTCCCGCATTTGCCTCTGAACCCGTCCCCATCTCCGCTTCTGGCCGCATCCCCGCGTTCATCACTGCTATAGGCACCACAGCCTCCGCAATCCCCAACGCAACGCCATCATCACCCCCACTGCATCCGCCACCACCACTGCTACCACCGCCACAACTACTACCATCGCTACCACTACTACTACCACCACCACCACTACCACCAACATCATGCTTACCCCCACCGCCTCCGCCACCGCCACAGCTACCATCACCACCACAACTACTACCAACACTATCACAACAAATACCATCACCACCAATACTACCCCCACCACCACTACCTCTATTTCAACCTCCACAACCACTATTACCAACACCCCATCACCACCACCGCTACCGTCACCACCAACAACACCCCACCGCCACCACGCCATCACCGCCACCGCCAACGCCCTTGCCGCCACCGCTACCAACAACACCCCTCCGCCACCTCGCCATCACCGCCGCCGCCGCCGCCGTCGCTTCTACCCCCCACCCCCACCAATGAAGTGGATCCCTTATCTAGTTTTCCGCCTAATGGGCGCGCTGACGACGGGCAGCGGGCGGCGCCGCGGAGGAGGCCGGGCGCGCAACGAACCGCGGACCCCGGCAGCGGCGGCGGCGGCGGCGGCGGCGGCGGCGACCGGATCACCTGGCTCACCACCGCCGCCAATGGGATTTGGCGGGCGCATCGGGCTGCGAATCGAGTTAGGCCTGCTCCGCGCCGCGCCGCGCGTCTCCCGCTCGCCATTGGAGGGAGGGCAGCGCGCAACGGCCTCGGAGCCGATTGTCTGCCACTGAGCCTGCGCGAATGCGCCCCGCGGATGCACGTCCAGAGAAATCCTTGCAGCGGCCATGAAGGAATAGGCGGAGGAACAAGAGAGAGGAGTGCGTTTTATGAGACGTTCTTATGTAGGCTGGCTGGGTGTTTGGTGAGTCGACGGGGTGGATGTGAAGGAGATTGATAGATTTATTAAAGTTCGCTTTAAACTAATGCTTGGTGGCAAACATTTTTACAACTAGATATACGACAATTACAAAACTATTACGAATATTTACAAATATAATTACAATTAGAATTAGAGATTGATTTTGAGTTATCTGTAAGTTGGTTTATAGCTTTTCTAACACTTCACTCCACTTCACTGTATAAGGGACATGACCATATTATTAATAATAGTAACGTCAATAACATCAACACCAGTAACAGTGTTAATAATTATGATATCAATAATAATAATAATAATAATAATAATAATAATAATAATAATAATAATAATAATAATAATAATAATAATAATAATAATAATAATAATAATAAGTGCGAATTATCAAACAGAATATTGTATATCTGAAACGCATTGTATTTATAAAGACTCATATGGCGAATAAAAGTGGATAATTTTTCATGGGGGAACGATTAAAAACGTAGTTTCAAAAATTATTTTATAAAATATATGTATTAACTGTTGCGACTTATCGTTTAAAAGGTTGAGATTTAATAATGATGATGATATGACACGATCATTTACAGAGGCAGGAAATTTACGTGTCACCACGCTCCTCGAAGTATAATATTTCTTTTTAAAACTTGAAGATAAATAATATCAGCGCATCTCACTTTTCTTTAGGAATGGTTCTTTATAAATCATTGACTTCACAATTCAAGTTATACTACACATTGAAAAATATTAACATTAGTTTTTAAAGATATGATTTTGAGTAAAAGATGTATTCAAAGGTCGAAGAGCATTGAATTACATTGTAAATATACGATTAAGCGGGGCAAAATGAAATGTTTTGTTACTTATGATACATATCAAAACTTGACTTCTTACGAATTTCAATTTTTTTCTGAAGAGAAATCACCTTGTAAACTCTAACTTAATCAAAGAGAGAGGTTTTACTGAAAGGAATAAGATCTTGCATGTTCTTGTGATTCTCGACATCTCTTCCTTACATCACTTCCTTCACAATACAATTCCGTTCGCGCTCACTTGGAGTCTGGCATCTAAAACTCGAAGATCGCCTGTGAAAGAGTAAACATCCACTCTGCCGAATGGGAACTCTTTCTTCCTTGCAGTTCTTTCCATTAGGAAGAGCGCTGAGCCTATCTGCGAGAAAGAAGACGGTAGAAGAAAAGAGCGAGTGATCTCCCAAACAAGAGGGAAGTATAAAATAGTACTTGCACTTAGATACACCTCTTCGGTGAGTAAATAAGCATGAACGCTCGTGATGTTTAATGCCAGTATAAGATTATGTTAAAGTATGTAAAATTGTTAATAAGCGCTGTAGATCTTTGTGATAATTGACCTTCTGATTGCTTTATCTTATTGCATTGATGAAGCAGTAAGAATTGGCCATTTAGTAAGTATTATTGTTATGCTTTCTTCTTCCAGTTCATAGAGATTATACAACTTACGTCCTAGTACAGATTTCTCATTTAAAATTTTCCCAAAGAAATATGTCAAAATACAATTATCATTTGGGTTCGTAGTCTTCCGCGGCCGGAGTCATCGTATTCTTGGCTGTCCGGGATGAGCCACGTCTTGGTCGACCAAGATGCGGCTCATCCCGGACAGCCAATAATACACAATAATCACTTTACTTTCACAGTTGTAATGATCTTCGAGTGATACGAACAAAATAAATACTTGGCGTCCGAGGCGCCAGTGCGACGTCTTCTGAACAGCCAAGTAGTTACTGACTTTGGGCGCGGAAGTCTACACTCTCAAGAACAAAGTAGCTTCCCAAACGCAAACTATCCTTAAACAGAAGAAATCTAATTTTTTAGAACATTGTTTTGAAAATGACCGGAATGGATAAACGCTTCATGCATCAAACAAAGAGTATAATTAAAATAAACACAAGTTCTTGAAATTGTAATGATTTACTAGGATTTTATTAAATATCAGCATGTAAACATTAGAAACACCTTCATTGCAGTCATCACCGAGCCGTTAATGAAAATGTGATGGTAAACAGAACTCAACGGAAGAAGTGAATTTGCCGTCTCTATTGCGTTTGCATTCCCTTATGTTGCCTTACTCATTTGCGTCCTTATTTAATACATTACTTAAATTAACTACAATTATTCTTTGTACTTAGTAATAAAATGTAGATACGAAATTATATTTTATTTTTTCGATTATTATTGACGGGTTGACGGTACTAGCCGTTTTATGTTTTATAAGAATTGTAAAAATATAATTGTCCTCTTTTCTGGTCTTCAGATTTTAACTACATTACTTTACTTACACTACACTACTGTCCTTAAAATACAGGTATCTTTAGTCAATCAGCATTACTCTGCACCAAAACAAGAAAATGATGTGGCACTTTGCTGCAGGTTCACTTAGCTACTGTCCTGGTATTACGCGAATCTAAAGCAATAAACTCGTTGCAAAAATAGTCCTGTATTTAAAAAAATAAATAAAATCAAAATGACCCGTCTTTACGGTGCTTCAAAAACAACTGTCACTTCAACTTCTTCCCAAATGAAAAATTCTGAATTGGTTCCATAGTGAGACGCGCTGTGCGTGCCTCTCCCTGGATGCAATAGCGAGGGCGAGGGCGGGCTGACGGAGGGGATTCTCAGGGAAGGGTCCAGGGCGAAAATCCCGCGCCCGGGGCAGCTTAGCCGCGCCCACCTCGCATTTCAATGCGGCGCCGTGATGGAGTGCGCTGGGGCAGGACCCGCCCTCTCGCCCTCCCGCCCTCCAAAGCAATCTGCGGCGCCGCTGCCGCCAGGCCACCTCACGATTCCCCCGAGCACCGACGTCTTGTCGCTTTTCAATTACAGGACACTGTTCGTCCCATCAACACACGCGATATAAAATGTATTTAATCCGCTGTTTGGAATGTACGTTTGTGCTCCTTAAAACACAATTCTCGCTGCTCCAATCTTCTTACGCTTCCAATAGATCCGTACATATATATATATATATATATATATATATATATATATATATATATATATATATATATATATCTTACATAAAAAGGGTTCTCCTTTATAAAGAAGTACAGATATAACAGTACTGCTTACACTCCTACATCAAGTAAAACATATTTCAACCGAGCGGCACATAACCGCTGCAGCAATCGCAATCGCGGTATCCAATGCATCTAGGGCATCCTGAGCCAACATCGCAAACACACTGCCCATCACACCACTACTACTGCATTCCTGAGAACCACCGACCACTAACTCAAACAAGGTGAACTTCGCCACTTACACAACAAAGGTTACTACGCAAACACGGCAGTGAGGCAACCACAATAATCATAACAATCATCACCACGACAGCCATAATAAGTTACATAAATGTTACTCCATTTTCTGTGCACGTCTTCTAGAATTCAGTGGGAAATACAATTATTCAAATTATCGTTTCCATGTTGTCACGGCAGGAAGTATTATTCCGCAGGACAACATGGATAAGAGCCAAAATTTATTGCTTATTTATCCTTGAAAATAGATTTTATTACATGGGAGCTCTCTTTTTTTCCTCCAAAATTTAAATAGTATATGACAGTGTAGGGATCACAGAATTTTGAAAATGTGCACACAATTCACTTTTCCCCATAGCACGTCATACGCAGTTTTAACTGTTTTTTGACGTAAAATAAATAAATAAATAAATCACGACAATCAACCCCCCCACCATATCAACCACCGTCACCAGAGCGACCGCGGCGACCATGAAATCCGACGGCCACCACGTCAACCTCTGCGACCACGTCAAGTAAGGTGACCATGCCGATTACGGAGACCACGCCACTAAGGTGACCACGTTAACTGAGGTGACCACGCCAACCATGGCGACCACGTGAACCACGGTGACTACGTCAATCATGGGGACTTCCTCAAACAGGGAGATCATGGCATCCAAGGCAATCATACGAACTAAGGCAACAAAACATCATCGTGCCATCACACCATTGCGTTAACTCTCTCGACTTCCATGTCGGCAGCTTTTTTGTTTTGAAACCTGTGACACTTCCTTGGGACATGAACATTCGCACTCGCCATTCCGCATTCCACAATTGGACTCCTCTACTCCACCAACACGATTACGACCTCCTCCAGTGTCTCACCAGTCTTTCCTCCCTTCGTCGCTTTTAGCTCCGCCATCCCCTGTTTTTCCCTTCCTCGCGGCCTGCGTCGTCGCCGACAGAGACTTGCTATGCATTGCCTATCTACACATCAAACCCGCGCACCCACGGCGCCGTGGCCCGGGCGCAACTTGTAACGAGTTTTTTTTTTCGCGCGCCCTCGCAACGCGCTGACCCTTCTAAGCAGCCCCCCCCCCCCAAGCGCACCTGCGGCCGCCAGGGCTAGCGCCTCTGTGCCCAGGTCATACGAGCTTTTACTTATTCATGTTTTCTTGGGAAAACGGTGGCAAGTTGGTGGGTGACGATGCTCTTGAATTACTTACGAACAAGTTAGCTGCCTTGAAGTTTACTACAGTTTCCGTAAAATATGGTCAAATTTTCTTGTTGAAGGAAGAGTAGTGGTAATATTGGAGCAGTGGAGAATTTGTGCTGCAAGATTGTTCATTTGAGTGTCCAAAAATACTTCTGAAATTACCTGTTAATCACAAGAATTATTTTAACAAAATTAAGTATTCGAGAAAGTAAAAATTATATACATTACTTTTCATCAATATTTATACTACCAAAATAAGTGTTATACAATATTAAATGTAAATGGCACGATAATCGCAACCAGGACGTAAGTCGAAATTGATAAAGTTTGGAGGATAAAGCCCATGATTATGTCTCATATAGGCCATCAGAAAACTCGTAATTTTATTGATTATATACAAATGCAATACCAATATTAATTTAAGTACTATAGAGGCATACTTGAGTTTTGTTTCACATCTGGAAGTTTCTTAGAAAAATTTACAAATGATCAAAACTCCAAAATTTGTCACCTCGCTATTTATTGTAGATTCATTCTGAATTAATATATTTCTGAATAATAATACTGTACTTGAAGAAAATATTGATTTAAAATTTTACATCAAAGAATCTCTGGGTGTGATACAGACTAATATTCGAAATTACTATTCTGTGCAGTTCACATTTTACTTAAGACGTTAACAACACGTTTAAAAAATTGTACATTTCTCTAATAAATGGGAATTTGAATAACAAGATTTTTTTAGAATTTTATTTACAAATTAATAAAGGTAGTTGATCGATAAAAATAGATATTTATTCATTAAAAGGAAACTAAGACTTTTAATTTTTCAAAATGAATTTATGAAACCCAGATTATTAGGTTCTGCTCTCAGTTACGTATACACGTTACATTCCACTTTACGTTCCTAATTCAAATTCTAAACTAGCCGTTATCGCCGATATTGCTGGTGAGGCCACATAGGCGCCGCGCGGAGCGGACCGTCTATTATGCCGGCTGCTATGGCATTAGGGCCGCGCGCGCCGGCCGCTGGCGCGCGCTCTGAATTGGCCCACTTGTGCGGCGCGTACGAATCGGAAGGGCGGCGTCCGGACGTTTGCGCCGCCAAATAATTAATCACCGGCGCCGCCGCCCACGCCGCCCGCTGCGCCGGCGGATGTGGCGCGCGCCCGGACGGGAGGGCGCGCGGGGCGGGCGGAGTGGGATTGTGTTGGCGAGGACGAGGATTCCAAAGCAGGAGAGCGGGAGAATGAAAGAGGTGGCGGTCGGGAGAGCGGGCTGGTCGAAAGAGCGGGGTGGTCGAAAGAGCGGGGTGGTCGAGAGAGCGGGGTAGTTCAGAGTGGTTGGTCGAGAGAGTGGGCTGGTCGAGAGAGAGACCTGGTCGAGAGAGCGGGCAGGTCGAAAGAGCGGGCTGGTCGAAAGAGCGGGGTGGTCGAGAGAGCGGGGTGGTCGAGAGAGTGGGCAGGTTGAGAGAGTGGTTGGTCGAGAGAACGGGCTGGTCGAGAGAGCGGGCAGGTCGAGGGAGCGGGGTGGTCGAAAGAGCGGGGTGCTCGAGAGAGTGGGCTGGTCGAGAGAGAGGTCTGGCCGAAAGAGCGGGCTGGTCGAGCAAGCGGGCTGGTCGAAAAAGAGGGGTGGTCGAGTGAGCGGGCTGGTCGAGAAAGCGGGCTGATCGAGACAGCAGGGTGGTCGAGAGAGCGAGCTGGGGCGAGGGAGCGGGTTGGTCGAGAGAGCAACCTGGTCGAGAGAGCGGGCTGGTCGAGAGAGCGGGGTGGTCGAGAGAGCGGGGTGGTCGCGAGAGCGGGGTGGTCGAGAGAGCGGGATAGTCGAGAGAGAGGGCTGGTCGAGAGAGCGGGCTGGTCGAGAGAGCGAGTTGAGGCGAGGGAGCGGGTTGGTCGAGAGAGCGGGGTGGTCGAGAGAGAGGGCAGGTCAAGAGAGAGGGCTGGTCGAGAGAGCGGGCTGGTCGAGCAAGCGGGCTGGTCGAAAAAGCGGGGTGGTCGAGTGAGCGGGCTGGTCGAGAAAGCGGGCTGATCGAGAAATCAGGGTGGTCGAGAGAGCGGGATGGTCGAGAGAGCGGGCTGGTCGCGGTAACGGGCAGGTCGAGAGAGCGAGCCGATCGAGGGAGCGGGTGGAGTGAGGGAGCGGACGGGGCGAGAGAGTTGTGGTAGTCGATGGTCCGAGGGGGCGAGGAACAGAGGTGATAGGTGCGTAGGGCGCTTAAGTAAATGATTGTATGATCAAAGAGAGATGATGATGATGATGATGAGAGATAAAAGCGTAAAGAATTGGGGCATGGAGAGAAATTGAGACTGACGGGAGGAGGACAAGTGCAGTAGGAGAGAAATTAAAATGGAAGTGGCGAACGGTTGAAAGTAGCTCTGTAAAGGAGACGTACAAATATAGTTTCACATTTTGAACATACTTCTCGAAGGAAGAGATGGAAGCGGTGGGAAAGTTGATAATTGCAGGGAGACGATAAACGAAAGAGTGGAACTTGGATTATAGATGAAGAGGCGGTATTTAGAGTAGAATTCATCATAGAGAACAAAAAGGAAACTGCGCGCAAAAATATTACGTGCTACAAAAGAGTTAACCGATATGTGTTGAAAATCATGGTAACATTTATTTATTCGAGAAGATGGCTCGTGATATCCACACAATGAACCTTGAAATGCTTACAGTTTCCGAATAAAATAAACGTTTTAGACGTAAATTTGTAATTGAAAATTCTTCTCTTGTTTGCATTGGCCCAACATTATGAGAACCGCGTTATTAGTGCGATCATCCTGACCGTTCTGTTCTGTTTCCCATTACGTCTGCTCCTGCGGCCCTATTCACTTGCTCGTTCTGTAATTCCGGTTTCAGTCTCTCTTGTTCCCACCCGCGTCAACACCTTGCGTCATTGTGGCTTATCTTCATCACTAACGCCCTGTCACTAACAGCTATCTGCGTCTCTCTCTCTCTCTCACTCTCTCTCCCTCTCTCTTGTTCTCTCTTCCTCTCGCTTCCTGCAAATCGCACACCTGTCCACTCCACCATTGCTCTCCCTTCTTCCCCGTTGCCATGTACTTCCCTAAAATATCTTCCTACTCCCACTACATTTCCAACCCACATATCCCCCCTCAGTATTACCTCTTCTTCCTTACCCCCATACCCAGATCTATTACCTTATCTCTATAACCTCTCCCCTGTGGTTGTCCGTCACCTTCCACCCTGACCGTCGTGTTCCACCATCGCCACATCCACTCCTCCTCCGTCCCCCGATCTGCCGCCCGGACTAATTAATTCCGCCTCGGCCGGCGGTCTTCTAATCCGCGCGTCGTAATTGGACGTAATAAGGCGCAATAGGGCCCCTAACGAAGGGCGCAGTCGCACGCGAGCGGGCGGCGCTGGGCGGCGCTGGGCGGCGCTGGGCGGCGCAGGGCGGGCGGTGCGCCACGCCTCCGCGGGGGCAGCGGTGCCGGCGTCGGCGCCGCCGCACGCGGAGCGCGCTGGAAATGAGCATTTACAAGCAATTTACCTTCCCTCAAACATTGCTTCAACACTCCTTAACATTTTTTGGACTGGAATTGTATATCGTAGTGGTGTGCCTGCCCTTATAGGGAGCAAGTTGCTAATGCTTTGATAAAATTATATCTGGGCCTTTTATGAAATGTGCCACAAGACTGAAAATAATTTTAATAATAATAATAATAACAATAATAATGCAGATATATGGCTCGTGTCAAGTAGTTTTGGATCATATAGGATCAATCTTACGAGGATACCAGAAATTAAGTCATTTGTATTTTATATATTTATTATCAACTTTGAGTTTCGCACATTTAGCATGTGCCTTTTCAAAAGCAATGCAGAACAAACGGTTTACGTGGTATAAATACTATAAACAATGGTCCAAAACTACATGAAACGAGCCATCTATCTGCAACACTAAACTAGGATTAGCAGAAATAAGTACTACTATTCCAATAATAATAATAATAATAATAATAATAATAATAATAATAATAATAATAATAATAATAATAATAATAATATTAATAATAATTCTCTACCAAGGCCAGTGCTTCAGCGCAACTCCTGGACTGTTTCACTTGTAGGATTTTTATATCGTCCAGATCTCTAAAATTGGCTAAAATGTTAAGATATGTTTAATTGAAACATTCTCTGGCATATAATAATTTTGGGGGTCACTGATTACGAGTACTAAAATAAAAATTTCAAAAACGAAGAGGTGGATTCAATGCGGCAAAAAATTGAAATGTTGAGTGAACGCCATTTTCAAATTAGGTCACAAGGATTTTGCTGGGTCGTTAATGAAACTTCAAGTCAATCATTATAAACAAAATTACGGATAGATATAAAAAAATATGAAACGAAACGAAATTTTTCTCAAATTCGGTACTTAATATTTTACCACTAATTATAAGAATAAATTCAATTTCTAATAAAGTAATTATTATAAATGATTAGTTTCTTATAATAATAATAATAATTTAAATAATTATTGAAGGTATTACGTACGCTTTTATTCAAACACTCTCAATGCAGTTGTAGTGAGATGTAGCTAGCTAAAAGACTTCTAAAAAGTACAGATAAATGTAAAGACAGATAATGTTCCAGAAATTCAATTATTTCCCAATTTTCCATTTTCACTTGAATTATAAACAAACATTCAACAATGAACTATACAATGGAGAGTTGAAGCATTGGTCATGTATGACCTTTTCACAGTTGTATACCTCCTGGAAAATTATCGTTTTTTTCTTACCATCTAAGTATTGTGCACGCGTAGTGACAGAATGTGCTTTTAATGTTCATTTATTTATTTGTTCAAGGTTTTGTTTCTTTATAGAACTCCAGTAACCACAAAGGCATATTACCAATTTTCAGCTACTTTCTCCCATGGGTCAAAGATTTCTTGAATTTTGCATAATTTATTTTATTCCTACATAACTTTTATTATTTAGTCCTCACTTTGTTTTAAAATAATCATAATAAGTATCATTCGAGGCTCTTCTGCTGTTGACTTCAACGAGAGTCGTAAAGTTTGACTTTAATGCGGGTCATAAATTTATCAGTAAACTCGGAATCTCTTGTGATATAATCTATGATAACGATGTCACTAAAACACTAAAAAGGCTATTTTTTCTTTAAGGTAAAACTGAAAGACAACATTTTCCTAAGAGAATCCAAATATTTACAAACTAGTTGAATGTGGCGTCGCCGACGTCGATGGGTAAACTGTTTTAAAAGTATTTTCATGTAATAAAAATATATTTCATTCTTCATTTCTTTCATGCGTAGATTTATTCAAATATGTTCTTACAGTATCTGGCGTTGGACGTAACAACAAATCATTGTAGCTGAAAATGTTATACTCCCCTTCAAAAATTCCCAACATCCAATGCCTTATTTGTTACCTCCATACGGGATATGACCTGATAATATAGCATTTTCAAAATTATAATCGCCGTAAATAATACTCCGAAGACATTGATGATGAGAATAGAGATTGGTACAGCTACATTTTTTACGATTTGTTTGTAATATGCACAATAATGTACAAAGATCACCTATAAACTGTTCTTCTGGGTTAGTCTCTAATTCTAACATAAGATCATTCTCAATTAGTTCCAAAAATTCTGTCGCAAAATGTTCTACAACTACATTCGATTCTTCCCCGGACTGGCTTTACACTTCCATATATTTCTCCCCTAGTTTTTGAAGAGATTAAAACTCCACTAACTCAGTCTAACGTGTATTTACTTCCACTTCTGCAATTGCTCTATTAATCGTTTCGTATGAGAATCATTAAAAACTGTATTTTGTATGTTTATTAAAATAAAGTGTTAGTTAAGTTTAATAAGAATAAATTGTGGATCACATTCATTTGAAAATCGGTATTTGTACACTTAACAACAAAAAGTGAGAAGTCGAACTTTCATTCATTCTCTAACATTACTCGCAGTTTTGTTTTCTCCGTATTCACTTGAAATTCATCAAATTTAATAAGTTCCAAAACAATACTGTTCGTAGGATTTTGCAAATTAATTTTTAAAAAATGGAAATAGGTCTTATCGATAAAACGTAAAATGAAATATGCCGCGCGAGTCACTCTTTTGTTTAAATTAACTTCACTTGTTCTCTTAAAGATGTCAACAACAGTGTTGTCAAAGTCTTGAAAGAAAATTATGGGGTATTGAGCGAAACATGCCTTTGGATGTTGGAGTTTCATCAACGCAATTTACATAGATATATTTAGGCGGCGTTGGTTTACTTCCCGGCACTAAGATTACAACGCCGAAACTCCCAAAACGTTTTTGGGAATTTCTTTGAATCTTCTGCCGTATCCAAAAGCAAAATACCAGTTCCGAGACGCGTGCAATGACACCTCGTAGGTTTCGATTGGTGCATGGGAAGCCGTCTAGCCGCGAGAGACCGAACCGCACATCTGCACATCTGTACATCTGCACATCTGCACATCTGCACATCTGCACATCTGCACATCTGCACATCTGCACATCTGCACATCTGCACATCTGCACATCTGCACATCTGCACATCTTCACATCTGCACATCTGCACATCTGCACATCTGCACATCTGCACATCTGCACATCTGCACATCTGCACATCTGCACATCTGCACATCTGCACATCTGCACATCTGCACATCTGCACATCTGCACATCTGCACATCTGCACATCTGCACATCTGCACATCTTCACATCTGCACATCTGCACATCTGCACATCTGCACATCTGCACATCTGCACATCTGCACATCTGCACATCTGCACATCTGCACATCTGCACATCTGCACATCGCACATCTGCACATCTGCACATCTGCACATCTGCACATCTGCACATCTGCACATCTGCACATCTGCACATCTGCACATCTGCACATCTGCACATCTGCACATCTGCACATCTGCACATCTGCACATCTGCACATCTGCACATCTGCACATCTGCACATCACATCTGCACATCTGCACATCTGCACATCTGCACATCTGCACATCTGCACATCTGCACATCTGCACATCTGCACATCTGCACATCTGCACATCTGCACATCTGCACATCTGCACATCTGCACATCTGCACATCTGCACATCTGCACATCTGCACATCTGCACATCTGCACATCTGCACATCTGCACATCTGCACATCTGCACATCTGCACATCTGCACATCTGCACATCTGCACATCTGCACATCTGCACATCTGCACATCTGCACATCTTCACATCTGCACATCTGCACATCTGCACATCTGCACATCTGCACATCTGCACATCTGCACATCTGCACATCTGCACATCTGCACATCTGCACATCTGCACATCTGCACATCTGCACATCTGCACATCTTCACATCTGCACATCTGCACATCTGCACATCTGCACATCTGCACATCTGCACATCTGCACATCTGCACATCTGCACATCTGCACATCTGCACATCTGCACATCTGCACACTCGGGGAGTTACTCAAATACTATATTTACAAACGTTTAACTTCTCTCCTCACTTTAGTTTGTCCCAACCGAGTTAATTAACACAACCTTGTTACGGATTTATTATCTACCAACTGAAATTCCGTAGGATAAATTTCAAACGATGCAAAAATAAGTTTATTTAAAAAAAGTACCCAATAATTCTGTATCTTATTTGTGCTTGAAATTTCCTCTTCTGTCATATTGCGGCCAATAATTAGTGTTTGTTAAATTCTTCCTCTTAATTGCAGATAATAAAGTGCCTTAGCTTTATATAACTTGCCCCACATGTTTCATTGTTTTAAAAGTAATAAAATGTATGTAAATGACAGCATTGCATTATTAACTCTACACACGTGTACTATCCTGTAGTTATAAAATATATGTTTTGATGACGCTGATAGCGACATTAGAGGAAATTGCAAGAATACTGGCGTTGTGGTACGCATAATCCCACAAAACGCCAAGTTTATAGGAGAGTGCTACTTGATATGTTAATTTACTAAATTGGGGAATGATACGACGTCAAAATAACGATTTCTTTCGTTATCTTTCACTGATACGTTGATAAACCCCACCCTGTCACTTTAAGAATGCTCAGAATAGCTCTAAAGCGCAGCAACAATCTTCATCTTACGATCCCACGTGAAAATATGCCAAGTATATTATTTACAGCTGACCCTTTTTGTATTACATCAACGTTCTCTTCAGTTTGATATTCTGTAGCATTCAATTTAGTAGCTCTCGAGTCAGTAGTAAGAGATGAACTTTATAGCAAACATTCTTGATTTTGAGAGTGAATTGTCTAATGGGCATGGTACAATGCATTTGGTAGAAGGCTGGTGTATTAACAAACTTCCGGAAAAGGAATAAAAGGGTAATCTACTTTCATTGCACTATTTATTCAGAAAAACAAGTAAAATTTCCAAAGAAACGAAACACAGGTGAACATATTAATATTTGTTCAGATCTTCTAATTGACTAAGAATTTAAATTAAGTTTGTATCGCCATATCAAACGCGAAGGGCTAAAATTAGGAACTTCACTACCAAACAACAATAAATTAATAAGCTAGTTTGGATCACTTATATTTACCTTTCAACTTTCTCTCTACTATTATAGCATTGTTATCTAGCAATGAATTATTCGAACCCTGCACTATAATTCATATCTGCTACTAAGTTAACAGCATAAAATACACATCACATTTATCTTTGTCGGGTACATACCGATGTAAAAACAGTTTTCTTACAATTCCTCTCATAATAACTAAAAAACAGTTATGCCTCTCCTCCATATGTTTACTTTTAAAACACACTGGCTATCAATGGTGACATCTTTCGACGATATATTCTAGAAATTTCAATGAAATTCCAGTACATAAGAGACATTACTTGAAAAGGGAGAAGAGATGCAGCGCAGATAGAAACGTTGGGGAGTTTTGATCGGATCGCGTCTTGATCTCGCGAGCGCCGCAATTGCAGGCTCCTCTTGCGGAGGCGGTGGCGGGGGCGGCGAGCGGGCGCGCCGACTACTCCCACGACCTGAGACGCTTACGCAGCTCCCTCCGCGCCCACCAGCCCCGCCCCTCCGCCCTCATCCCCACTGGCACCCCCACGACACGCCCTCGCCACCTCCACCACCGCCCCCGCCGCCACCGCCTCTCCTCTAGCCTCCCTCACCGGGAGAGGTGGCTCAGGGCATCAACTGATATCACTGCAATGCCTGTGACGGAGAGGACCTAGGTGCGAGTCCCGACGGCGGCAGGATTTTTGGCACTAGCTTTTCAGCTAGGTCGAATTGAGTCACGGTCTAGGGGAAATTCAAGCCACTGTTTCGTAGTTGACAGTGGTTTCTCCTATCAACACCGGGCGAATGCCGGAGCAGTACCGTAACAAACGGGCAACGGGCCGCGCGCGATCATTCCTATCTCTTCTATGTTCTAAATACTCCTTACACACATTTCACTAATATTCACTACAATGCCACACATTGCGGGAGATCAAGCGGGGGCTTAGAGCTTGTCCATCTTGGGTGGTGCCCCCTGATGGGAGATACCTAGTTAGGGAAAACCCGTTAGTCAACTGTAGCTCGGCGCCGGATCTCACCATCCAGCGGAGGAAGATCACTGCCACCTCCCGAGGAAAAAAAACATGAACTACACTAACGGGACTAATGACCTCAGTAGTAAACGCGCACCCTGCCGCCGCCACTCCTCCAGCCACCCCCGGCGATTCCGCCGCAACCCCATCCTCCGCCATCTCTGCCGACGTCACTGTCACCGCCCTCCCCGCAAGCCCACACCGCCGCGTGTGCCGGCGCTCCTGCCGCTGCCTGTTCGCGTCTCTGCCGCCGCCGCTGCCTCCACCGGCGCGCCCGACCCCGACGCTTCGCCCGCCATTCACCAGCGTTCCGCCGTGCGCGACCCCCCTCCCTCCCCACCTGGTGTCGGTCCGCCCGTCTCCCACTTCGCCGCCGCCGCGCCGCGTCGCCCGGGGCAAAGGTCAGGGGGCGGGGCGGCCGTCGCCTGCGGTCGGAGATCTCCGAGAGCGCCAGCGGACCCGCCTCCGTCGCTCTGACACAGATTTGCAGTCCCTTCCGGCCCTCGGACGCTCCGCTTCCGCCGATAGCCATAGAAGCCGACCTGCTGCTACCCCAATCCCGCCTCCTCGCTCTCTCCATAGTTCTGCCCGGGTCTCCTATTCCTGTGTAATCACGTGGATAACGACTAGAAGCGTTTTAACTGCGACCGGGAGCGGTAGCTCAGTGCACCAACTGATGTCACTGCAGCGCCTCTGACCGGCAGGTCCTAGGTTCCCACTCCCCACGGCGGCAGGATTTTCGACACTAGCTTTTCAGCTAGGTCGAATTCAGTCGCTGTCTGGAGGAGAATTCTAGCGGCCAGCTGCTCTGATCGGTAGTTTTCCGTGGTTTCTCCGATCAACACCAGGCGAATGCCGGAGCAGTACCCTAACAAACGTGCCACGGACCACCCGCGATCTGTCCTTCCTCTTCCTTGTCCTATCCTCTCCCCTTACAGTCACTTACACTAACATGCACTACACTACCACATATCCCGGGAGACCGGTCGGGAGGTTAGAACTTCTCCCGGCTGGGGCGGTGCCCTGCTGGTGGGAGAGTCCTGGGTAGGGGGAAACCCCACTAACCGACGGTAGGTCGGCACCGGATCTCGCCATCCAGAGGAGGAAATTCACCGCCATCTCCCGAGAAAAAGCATGCACTACACTAACGGAACTAATGATCAAAGCAGTTAAGCAGCCCGAAAACACGAAAAAATCAATCAATCAATCAATCAATTTTAACTGCACATGTCTCGTTCTGAATGGCATCTTCGTACCATCCTCTCTCAGTGCTAATGACCTCGTATTATTTCAGTGTGTGTAGCTATTCTTCGAATTTCAGCTCTGAGCATTAACCCCTAACGGTACTGGCTCGGCAATCGTAAATCAGTTGAGATAAAATGTGTTGCCACTGTCATAAAATTGTCGCCATCGCACTAGCCTCAGGGTTCCAGCGTTCAGGCTTCTGGGAGAAGCTTTATTAGCTCGGATGACATCAGTTTAAGACTGGAAGAACTGCAGTATTTGATTTAGCACACGAATAATCATGAATATTTACATCGCCCTAACCTAGAATCGTTTCTAAAGCAAACCCTGCTGTTCGGTCTTTCTCAGAGAACAAAGACTCGAGAATGTGATGAGTAGAGGCAGGACTTTTAGGTGCAAATATTTGCTAATTTAGATGCTAAAATAGGTGCCAACAATATTAAATGTAGATGCATGTTTAGGTACAAATAATTTGTGAATATTTATGTACAAATATATTTGATGATTTTATATCATAACATGACAAATACACATGAACTGTTGAGGAAAAATGGGTAAGTTACTTACAAACTACATTTTTTAAATAGACTCACCCTACTAGTACTACATTTTTTTAAACAGACTCAACCCCTCTAGTACGTTAGTATATGCCCCAACGGCTTTGAAGGAGTGGACAAACAACAGTTATCTTTCCAAACTGAGATGTTGAAAAAGTTTTTTAAGTTTTTCCGATTCAAGAGATTTATATTCGTCAATGTTACTAACGAATTCAATTATTTAAAACAAAATTCAGTCTAAAACACACATTAATTTCTCTACTTTCCCTAGCGAGTCACGAGGTGGTAAACAGAGATCGACAGTGATTTCTTTGTATACAAGAACATTTGGACGATATTAGTTAGCACGTTCTTCATCAACAATATGAATTCATTGGAGACATTTTATTCTTCACGTACTACTTCTGATACAATTTGTAACACAATTCAACAACTCTATGCAGTGCTACAGGATTTGCTTGAAAGATATCCTTGAGTTAACGATGGGGTAAAGGCGATCGAGCTCTTAGTTAACGCATCGGTTGAGAAAACATCAGACTTGCGATCAGACGTGTACAAATGTTAGACGTGAAATAGCCACAAACTAAACACATCAGAACTTAAGGGTGTTCGTTTTAATGCACTTTTGACATTGCAAAGATTTCCGGTCAAAAAGACAGCTCTTTTGCGGTAATGAACTGGTAATGAACGACAATGGGTCTCCTTCGCTTTTCTCCTCTAAATCTAAAAAATAATCTCCTCTAATCTAAAAAATAAGGGCAGGTTATTTTGGAGCAAAGTGTAGAAAAGTGGACAATTTTTTACATTGTTTGATTTAACTGTAAAAAATATATTTCATGTAATGCTTACATTCAAAATATGTGCTTTTTGTATGAAAGGATTGGGAATTAGGGAAGAAATAGAAGCAGAAGGTCTATTTAGGTGCAGTGGGGTGATTTAGGTGCAAATTAGGTGCCCGGAAAGTTTCTTTCTATTACGTTATATTACATTTTATAAGTAGAAAATGAAAGATCTCCATGCGCTTTGTCTGCAGGTGCATCATCTAAAACACAGGTCCTTAGTGATGAGTTATTTTTCACTATTCGTTCCTCCCAAAGGTTCAGGAACTTAGAAGCCATGCTGCTTGGGCATCTGTGAGGACCATTCGTTGACTTAACCGTGCGTGGCCTTTTTTGCACTTTCGAGTATCACCTTCCTTCCCACTCTCTTCTCCGGCCTCTAACCGCCCTCTCCGCCCGCCCTCGCTTCCGCGGCGACCTTTCTTCACGGGAGCCCAGTTGGCCAGTGGGCGCTGTTCAGTCGCCCCGCCCCTCCCTCGCCCACGCAGTCGCTGCACCCACGCTCTGGCAGAGCGCGGCGCCATTAGTCCACCATCCGCCCCACGCTCCTGCCCCCGCGTCCGCCCCGCCGGTTTCCGACACCCTCCGGCGTGCGAACCCAGTGCTTTGGCGTGGGAGGACGTGGATTTATCATCGCTCGGGCTCTGCGAGTCCTTTCACTACTTATTTGCAGAATTTGTAATTGATATTTTATTTACTCGTTTTTTATCATCCCTGGCATGAAATGTGTTTTGAATAGTGAACGTGTGAATGTGTGTGTGTGTGTGTGTGTGTGTGTGTGTGTGTGTGTGTGAGAGAGAGAGAGAGAGAGAGAGAGGGAGGGAGGGAGGGATAGAGGAAAGCAAGAGGAAAGAGAGAGGAGAGAGAGCGAGTTAGATAGTTAGTTGGTTTTGACAACTCTATTATCATTTACCTTCGTACGATTGTATTCATGCGATATCTTGAAATGTATTTGCTTTAACGAAGTAGTTGTGTTGTTGCAGCGAATCAAGTTTCCTTGTTCATTTAATTCATTATCGATATTTAGCAGTATAATAAAGCTTATAATTCTTTATGAAATAATTCTTTCTACATGAAAATATCAATAGTCAGTTCCATGCCCACTCCTATTCAACAGTCGAATTTCACGAACAATTTTCAATTATCGTCAAAATTCTTTCCCAGTGAGCTTGCAGAAGTTTAGCATTTCTACCTCAAATGAGGTATAACTAAACTGATGTAAATAAGTTAAAAAGTCGGTTGTAAATTGAATACAACAATGTGTGCTGTACAATATTTAGAGCTTTGAAATAATGGAGCCTTCACAAAAACGCATTATATCATTCAGAGTGTCTTTCAGAAACTCAGTTTCGTAGTTCATTGTGCGATTTATACCCTGCATCAGTATTGCCGCGACTAAGAGTTTCAAAGAATTTAATACCAGGAACTGATGATAGAATTATTAATTGTATTGAATATCACCGATTACATGAGGTGATAGGTCAAAAATAGAAGTTCACATGGAATATTAGGCACCAGATAATCATGAATTACAACAAAAGCTGGCAAGACAGCTCACTGATTACAGTGCTTTATTGAATATTTTATGCAGTAGTGTTTACTATGCTATGATATTACTAACAATGCGGTCATAAATGTATATCTAATCCAATTGTAATAAACCGTTTTTTATGTTTTTTACAGTTTTATCCCTTCTTGCCAAGTTCTTGTATAGTTATAAAGAAACATCATTTATTTATTTATGTTGGTAAATGATAATATGAGAGACTGAGGAGCCCTGAGAAAACTTTACGATAGCTCGCTTTGTCGAGTCGAACACAGAGCTCATTTCTCCTTGTCTGAATGTATACTGAAGGGTGGGTTTCTACTATCAGGAGAATTAATCGCGACTGATTGATTTAACAAGAAAATTATTACAAATCTTATGTAAATGAGTTCACAAATGTACTTTATTTTCTGAAGTATTATGTAATTATCTCTGTCCATGCACAATTAGAGAATGAGGATGGTAGATGTTTAAATTGGAGTCCCTTCTAATTCATTAAATATCAAAAGTTATTTATTTTTGAGAGAACGCACCGATACAGTACGTTATTAGCTTTGAAAATGCTTGATTACAGGCTTCATTATCGCATGAATCCAAACTAATTTAGCCTCCTTTATTTGAAAACATAACTAAAACAACATATTTTTCTGTAATATTTCTGTTAATTTATGGAGTTATTTTTGGTTCCAAAACAATGGATTCGAGGAAAACTTTTTCAGGTAAATATTTGTTATCTCTGTTATTTAGGGATATTGAAAAAGTCTCGAATGATACGCGTTAACTCGCGCATCACAAAGATAAAATCAAAGCACAGTGCTGTTTTCAACTGTTGAGCTGTATAATGTTCGTTTCACATGTTAAGACTTATTAGAGTTGAAAGTTAATTTGTTCGCATATTATTATACAAATAAATGAGATGAAAAGGCATAAATATAAAACTGTGTTAAGTAAAATAAATATTTTAGCTAGTAATCCTTTTTTATTTTATTAACGAACTAATACAGGATCCGCTTTGCACTGAAGGTATTTCATCTTAATTTCCTACAAAGATTAAAATAAATTTATCCACAAAATAAATCTTCTAATTACTTCGAAACACTCATATTCACTACGATCTTGGTATCATTTCATGAAATTACTAAAACAAATAAACATTTTCGCAACTATTTCACCGAATCCCTTCAGCTCGAGCTGAACGACTACTGTAACGACCATTCCACGAGGTAAAACAATACTTTAAAAAACTCACCTCTCAATAATTTAGAAAGCATATCCAGATGATATCGTAAAATATCTCAGTCAGATTTCCTGTGACCTCAGTCCGCAACCGCTAACGAGAAAATACACAATTGTAAAATTATAAACACATTTCAAGAGCCCATTTGGATTTACTTAAAAGAAAAACACCAAAAGTGCTCGTATTTGTGTAATTTCTCTCACCATTGCATGAAAAGTCTTAGGGATAAGCAGTGAATACAAATTAATTTCAAAAAACGTTTACATTATTACATAAGAAATCATTCGGCCACAAAATATTTTGATATTTGATATTCCTCGGATAGACAGTTCTGCCACAACATTGTTCAAATACAACTTGTTCCAAGTACATTTTTATTGAAAATGAAAAACGAATATGCGAGTGGGATAACTAAGACCGCAAAACTAATTTTGTGAAGAATCACAGGCCTCAACGCCATCTGATTCCTAGCCAAAAATGTAACTTTGCAACCCTTTGTAATGTTGAACAATCTTATCTTCCTCCCAGTACCAAACTCGGATTGATGAAAATTTCTGAGGGTGATGGATAAAAGTGAGCCAGGTATCCCGTACTTAATGAATAAATTCCCGGGGATCATTGAGGCAAAACTAAAATGGGTATAATTGTAGAATGACAAATGAAGAACCTTATGAAGGATCTTGAGTTTGAGGCATGTTTGAAGAGTGTTGAAAAGGTTGCATGGATGTCGCTTCAAAAGTTCATAATGGACTACGTTGCTAACAGAAAAGACGAGACCTATTTAGAAATAGTGTCGGACTCCTTCACAATTATAAAGCTCTGGAATGTAACATGCTGCTTAATATACATTTTCAGTTTTCACACTTCGACTTCTTTCCTGAAAATCTCGGTGGCATGTGCGACAAACACGGTGAGTGATTCCATCAAGACATTGCAACTATCGAAAAGTTTTATAAAGGTAAATAGAATCAAAATATTCTTGCGTACTATTGCTTGGAGCTAAAAAAGAATATACTTGAACAAAATACAGTAAACAATTGTTCAAAATTACATATTGATTGTCATTATTGTACGTAAGAAAAGTAAAGTAAAAAATTAACTATACAACAGTGTACTTTTTAAATGACTATTAGAAAATAACCTTGTCTGTTACAAATAAATGGTCCACTAATTTGAAATTACAACCATTATATTCCATTCAACCCTGTTCAACTCTGAATTCATTCCTGTTTCATAAGAAACAGCCATTATATTCCATTCAACAGACAAAAAGTTAAATTTTGTCGACCAGTGTTATTAATCTCTTTCCTTTCCATATCTTACCGACTACTTCAATTTCCACTTGTAATTGCCAGCTGTTAGAAACCAGATGGAGTTCTTAAACGGAGAACGTCTCATCGATATACAAGATATAACAATGATATTTTCTATACTTCTATTTCTTGGCCATATTTCATTCACCATGTCATCATTTGTAACCGACTTTCGCAAGACTTCTTCGCAAGTACTCTTTTGAAGAATCATGTACGTCATCTTCCTTTAAAGCCATGATAAGTTTATTAAGCGTCGGATACTCTTTTTTTCACTGTTCTGAAGAAATGAATTTTCTGACTTTTAGCAAGATCGGTGAATGGGTCCTTGTTTATTCGCTTCTTCTTTTCCTTTTAAGAGCTTTTTCCTTTCAGGAGTAGAAAACAACAGACCCTCTCTTGGCTTTACTGAAATTCCTTCACAATTTTCTTCACGGTTAATTCCGAAACACCCGTGGCATCCCTTGTCTTGTCACAAGGTCCGCGTTTGTTATGTTGTATGCGATTTTCATTTGTCAAAAGTACCCCCCACCCCACCCCACATCCTGGCCGAGGTGGCAGCGGGGGCGAAGGTTCTTCCGGCAGGAAAGTGACGCGAAGAGAGGGAGCCTTCCCGCCGCCACTTTTCGCGCATGCGCAGACAAGATTTACTTACCGCGGTAGAGAGAAAGTTATGTAATGCTGCGCCAAAAAACGGTGAATTTTCGGCAGAAGAACTCTTATTCCAAGGCCCTGGGAATGAAAAAGTGGATAAATCAAGTTGCTAAATTTAGAAAAAATCCACTAACACATGATGTAAGCAAAATAAATGGTTTGTGGGTCCTTGATACCGAAAAAACAATTGGCGGCAAACATTTGTCCGTCTGTCTGTCCGTCCGTCTGTGAACAACGCTAGCGGATAAACCGTTCAGCCGATTTTTCTCCAAAATTGATATTCCTCTGTCGATCTGGTTGACGTCGCGGCTTCTTGAATTTGAAACATGTATTTTAATTTTATGGGGGTACTTTCTATGAAGACGCTGGAACATTTTCAAAAATTTCAAAAAAATGGCTCCAATGTTTTTTATTAAACTTTGTTATTGGATAACGACTGGTAAAGGACGTTTAAGAGATGGTCTCATGTTCGTTAAAAACCCAAATTTTTCAAAAAATTGAAAAAAGTCAACCTTTTTCCGGGTCTTCCTTCGACTACAATTATGAAGATACAATTTTTTTCTTAATTAAATGTGTTCATCAAAAACAGATTTTTATTAAGGTCATGTTGAAGTTTTTGAAAATATAAGTATTTTTGAATAATTGGGCGTCAAACCCAGCCACCCACTCCGAAAATCCTGCGATTAATGTTCGTAATTTTAGAAATGTTTTGAGACAGGTGGATGCTACTGCCTCAAAACATTTCTAACTAATTCTAACTAAGTTAGAATTTGTATATTATTTCATATTCCATTGTTCGTTTCTTACTTTGCAACTCTTGTTATACGTTTACAAATTAATCTTGTAGTAATAAGTTAAAGCCTATTTCAAATAAAAATTGCTGGCCTTCAGAGAATATCACATTGGAATGCGAGAATGGCATTCGGCGTCGCGACTTGGAAATTCTGTGAATTATGTCTGATTGTTCTGACATGATTTAGCTGATTTAAAAGCAGCTATAATTGTCAAAATTGTGCTGATATTTGCTTGAAAATATTTAGTTTTGGCTCCAAATGCTCTACCATTTGTAATAAGTTTTACAAAAAATGACGAATGAGTTGTGTTAATTCGGGGAGAAATAGCGGTGTAAATAGTTTTACATAACCTTTACTAAGGGCGAGAAAGTTTGCACTGTTTTAGCACCACTAGCTTTCTTTAAGTTGTCGAGCTACGGATATATTGTATCAACTCGTTTCTTAAACTTTTGTCAAAGTAATTAAGTGACGTACTTTCATTCGTTTCCTCATTCCGCATTGCTGCCTCTTACACTTTACAGTACATGTATCGAAATTAGTACAGAGTCCATAGAAATCCTGTTGTACAAGTTGTCCTGTTTGGTAATTGTTATGTACACAAAAAGAAAGGCACGCGTCAACGATAACAATTTATTAATCTCTTTACAAGTGTGGTCCAACTGTTAACATCGCAAGACAGTTTTCTCGGCTGCTCCCGTGTGCTCCCCTCAGCCACGGCTCCGCAATCGTTGACTGGATCCGCGTGTCCGGGCCCGCGCCTACACCAGGCCGGGCGTCATGCCGTCTCCCAACGGCGTAGATAAGTGGGGGGTAGGCCTACCGCCCCTTGCCTCTCGCTGCCACCGTGCGCGCTCCTTCGCCACGGTTCCAGACTGGTGGCTGTTCCCGACTGGCCTCTCGCTGTGCGGAAGCCCGCTAAATAGCCCATGGGCTCGCGGCTCGCCGGCTGGGCCTGCCGCCGAGGATGGCGGCGAGTCTCCGTCCGCCCGTTCTGGCGTGACGGCCCGCGCGCTTCCCGCCATTACAAGGCTCAGTGGCGGGACTTATGAAAGCGCGCGGGCGGTCACAACAGTAATAATGACAACATAACACACAATACAGCCCGCCAGCGACCTTCTGTGTAGCCGCATGCTCTCGACATGATCCGTGGTCTAAATGAACAAGTCGGATCTTGTGACACATCGGATCGTGTGAATCTAGAAAATGACTGATAGTGCCTCTGTTTCGTTGATTGATTGATAGATAGTGATTCCGGGCGCGTCAACTACTAGGGACATTAGTCCCGTTAGTAGTGCATGTTTTTCTCAGGCGGTGGCGGTGTACTTTATGTGCTGAAAGGCAAGATTCGGCGGCGACCTACCGTCGGCTAGCGTGGTCCATCCAACAGGTATCTCCCCCCAGCCGAGCACTGTCCTAGCCGGGACTCTAGCTTCCGACTCATCGCCCAACATGAGTCACAGCATAGACTAAAGATGATAAAGTAAATTCTCTACTCTGTGGTGGTAGTGTAGCACATGTTAGTGAAAGTGCGTGGAAGTAAGGGATGAGGATAAGACCAGAAAGAGGAAGGAAAGATCGCGCGCGGTCCGAGACCCGTTTATTAGAGTACTGCTCCGGCATTCGCCTGGTGTTGATCGAAGAAACCACGGAAAACTACCGATCGGAGCAGCCAGCCGCTAGAATTCTTTCCCAGTCAGCGACTGAATCCGGCCTAGCTGACAAGCTAGTGTCGAAAATCCCGCCACCGTCGAGTCTCGAACCAACGACCTCCCGGTCAAATGATGTCACTGCAGTAACATCAATTGATGCCCTGAGCCATCTCTCCAGGTTCTTCGTTTCGTCATTGAGTAAATTACGAGATATTTAGAGTAATTCTTTGGTTAATCTTAAACAGCGTAGTCATTTCTAGTAATCCACAGTCGCAAATCTGCCCGAAACGTGCTGTCTGTTAGGTGCCCGACGACGCCGGCCTCGACAACGCCACATGGACACACAAAACTACCGTAGACTCCAGATTGCTGTTCTAAGTGGACGCACTTCGCGTGAAATGTTGTACAATTGCGTGCATATTGACGCGTCGAAAAACCTCTGAACTATTGTGAAAACTAAACTAATTGCGACGTTCTTAAACGCGTAATCTCCTCTGAACGATCTGCGACATTCTTTCCCGTGCAATCTTCTCTAAACTAACTGTGTCAACCCGTAAATAGCGATTAACAGCAATATAGGGCTCCTCAGTGGGTGAGGGGTTAGCTTACTGGCCTCTGAACCCCCAGTGCGCGGGTTCGATCCCGGCCAAGGAACCCGGATTTTCGAAGGGCGGAAAATCCGCAGTAGCCATGTCACTCTTGTGGCATGTAAAAGAACCCTGGGAAGATGCCCGGCAAAATTAAATCCCTCCGACAACATCCCGCCCTAACGAGATCCCACTTTCTCCCAACCAGACAGTTCGGATATAGTTAACTGAGCCCGACATCTGGCGGAGAAAGTGAGAGTCAAATCCCAGGCGCACACGGGACTGCCCACAGGGTGCGCCTGCTTAGATAAAAGTCCCCAGACCCGCGTCGGGGGTAGGCTTCGAAGGAAGCCTGGGTCGAAACCTGGGTGCGGAATACTGCCCACGGGCAGTCTCCCCGCAAGTTAACCAATACGAAAATAATAATAACAGCAATATAACACATTATGGTGCCAGAGATGGCGCATAGGGTGAAATTATCAACAGGAATTAACAGGAAATGACCTCTGGCTTATGTGTAACCACAACTACTAAAAATAAGGTTCGTGTGGTGTGAAGATAATCTCAGAGGAAGCTGAGGTGGCAGGGTCTCTGGCTTTTCCATATTATGATATATATCACTTTATGGCTTTTGATCCAAAACACAGGTAACATAATAGTGATATAATTATATAAAATTATTAATTATTGTCTGTCAATACAACAGGTAAAACAGTAGTAAACGTGTTATAGTGTAATTTACTACCATTAAATACTATATTTCTTTTACTATCTGAACAAAGAGTTTTACTGAATTTCTCTTTTAAAACTCTCGTTAAAAAAGTTATAAACTCTATCTCGACACAGTTTTTATCCCGTTTTCCCTTGAGTCATGGTGTAAATGTGTATAATAACGTTTTCTTTACGTCTGGACGAATCAATAAAGCTTTCGCTGGACGAATCAATGAAGCTTTTATTCGTCTTCAAAGATTTCAGATAACAACCAGTAATGTTTTCGAAATTCATAAATAAATAAACAATATAAATTAAGTGCAATATTGTTATTTTACATCTAGATCATGTTTCATCAGATTCAATCTTAAAGAATCAGTTCAAAATCACTAATTAAACAGTTATTTAACTTCATACCCCATGCGCCCGTTTCGGTCCCGTTCAGACCGCAGTGCGCCGCGTAGTGGGCTGAGCGGCCGACGTTTCGCCTGTCACGTCGCAGGCTTCCTCAGGGCAGTGACGCCGCGTTGCTGCGCGTAGGGTATTATGTTTTGATATCGTAGGCTTCCGCGGCCAGTCACGATCTGGGCTGTCCGGGTGGCGCCGCGTCGAAGGCTGGGGTGCCGACGTTTCGACCGACATATCGCGGTCCTCTTCAGGGCTGTACTCTTAGGCAGTACAGCCCTGAAGAGGACCGCGATATGTCGGTCGAAACGTCGGCACCCCAGCCTTCGACGCGGCGTCACCCGGACAGCCCAGATCACGGTATTATGTATTGTCCGGCCTGGGCGCCCGGGTGAGGCAGGTGCGCCGTGATTGGCGGAGGGGTCCCTCTGATTGGCTAGCAGTCTGCGCCAACCCGGGTCTCGCGGCGTCTGTCCTCGTGGTCGGACGGTGTGGGACAGGCCCTCGCAGTCGCGGATTGGTGGTAGTAGGGATTTCCAGATCGAGTTAAGGTTGAGGCCAGCGTCCGCGTTGATGTTGTGCGGCCGTGTATTAAGTTCCAGAGCCTCTTTATGCGTCTAGGCCAGTACCGGTTTTCACACGGGTTTCATATGCACTGGCAAATGCCGCACACCTGGTAGGCCCAGACTTCCTCGGAGATTGTTGCGCCGAAAGACACAGACAGACATGAGGTAAACATACGAGAGAAAAGACTGGGGTATCATGGTTGAGAACATACAGAGGATCATGTGCGATTTATGTGGGATGTATACGAGAAATAAGCACGGTACATGCGAGGAAACTTGTCATAGTACATTCGGGGCCGCATGCGGGGGAGCATGAAGAAAACCTGTGAAGGATGAAGGGGAGAAATTGCGAGGAATAGTGTAGGAGACCCGTGGGAGGAACCTGCAATCTAATATATAAAGTCAATTTTTGTTTCTTCGCTGTTTTGCCCTGCCGTACCGTTGATCTGATTGCGAGAAAACTTTTTCAACTTATAGCTTGCACTTGCGCAAAGAATATAAGCATAATACAATTAGAATGTGCGTATGTCTATCGCAGATAGACGCGCGTTGATGATTTTCTGCGTTTATGCTGACTCGAGCACCCCTGAGCAGAAGTTCAACGCAACCCGCCACACCTTCAAGTGTTAAGAGCGTCTGTGCTGCATACTCTGCCCCTGCAATTGTGAAATATCGGCGGGAAATATCACTTGAACGTAATTTCGGACAAGTAAGTCAAATTTCTTCAAGTTAGTGTCAAAGCGAATGCTTGCTAAAATTTGAGGGAAACCTTTTATCAATAGGACTTGACACCTCTGTTCAATTCAGGACGTAGAACAAACCCATTCTCACGAGAAAGTCTTTCATTTATGAATATTTTTGCAGAGCGTAGCGTAAAACGTAATTATCAATCACGTGACCAGTAGCGTGTGAAGTATAATACATTGCAATGGCGAAGCATTGCCAGGTTCACTAGTATTGTATAAAATGAAACCCTTTGCAGCTGCTATAACATTTTTGAAGGTTTAGCTGTTCTTAGCACTTCTACTACATAGCGTGGGTGATCAGATACGAGTAGAAACTCAAAATCTATTTAAAAATAAATTAAAAGATTAGAGACATATATCAACGGTAAAATTAACGCGGATGATTCACTTTTTGTGCAGTTTAATCTCAGTCCTTAGTAATATTAGCGTGTTTCCACATACTTTTTTCGCAATTTTTTTTATATTACAAGTTTAACATAAATGTTTCCTTATAAGTTATCTCCAGAGTTTCACAGTCATATTCTGTACAATAGTTGCATCTTCTCAAATTTATTACCGTGCTATTTTATACTTTTTGCTATATTTTCCCTCTTAAAAATTTATCGTTCTATTTTATTCGTATTATTGAATTTTCTGAAAAATTATCCTTTAATAAAATTTTGCGTCAAAGAATCATCTTAGTGCATTCAAACGGCAGAGTTTATTCTTCAGTTGTCATTTTTCTTCTCGCTATTTTTAATGCTGTTAACCTACTTCACTCAAAAATGTTTGGCGCCTACGCATTATTTCTCTTGCAGCCAAATATTTCAAGCCAGTTTAGTGAAAAGAAGAGCATTAAGAAGGTTACTCCTTTGAAACCGTAAAGGATTCGGGGCCGCGGAATCTCCTTAAATTGTTCGCATAAATGACGCGAATCTTCAGAATTCAGATGTATTCTTCTGTTTGCTCAAACTTTTGGAGCGCCGAAAGAGTCGAGATGTTTTCATTATGTTCTTTATAAGAATATTTATACAAGTATGTTAAAGATTCAAAAATATGCTCATTAAATTCCTGAGTTGAGAAGAATGGAAACAGTGGCAAGACGTCTTAAGCGCAAACAGCCAATCAGAGCATCTCTTGAATACAAATCCGGTTTACGGGGGTCTAGCGGCGGAAAGAACCCGCAGGGCCAAGTAAACTTAATGTTGCCCGGATGCACGGCTGCAGAGACGCCAAACCATACTTCCAATGGCGACGCTTTGGATGGCATACGCCTCTACCGTTTTGTTTACATAACCATGAAAGTCAAGTAGTGGAAAAACTTAAAGTCACGATTCTCATAATTTATAATTACTTTTACATACTTTTTTAGTAAAAGTCTCATAAAAAAATTAAAATATTAACAACTTTCAAGAGACAATGAAAGAATTACACAATGTATTAAGTTCTTCTTATGTATTGACACCTTACAATTCAAAAATAAGATTCATAAATATAAAAGAATGCCTGACAATGTGAAATTCTATATATCAAGCAAATGAATCAAAACTAAAAATCAATATAATTACAGTTGATGAGGAGCATTTATATTCTTGCACTAAAAGACTGATTTTTTGAAACTAAAGAACATTATACCTGATATCGGCTGAGGGAACCAGTATTTTTCTATGATTTCTCCCTTTTTTAATAAATTAAAAGAACTACAATGACTGTTTCATGTCTGGTGGTGCCGTAAGAAACCAATGCTAAGCAAGAATATATTCAAATTAAGCCAATCCCAGATGTCTATCGCCATGTGACTATCCCTTTATTTACCTATTGCACTCTTCTGTAATAACTTTGTTTAACTTTTTAAGATAAAGAAGGCAATTGTTTTAGCTTGTGATCATCAATATAATATTAAAATGTGTCGTTTTGGTAATGTTTAAAATTCTGAAATAGCATCTATTATTAAATATTCTGTGCCAAAAAACAACAAAAGAAACAGAGAAAGTGTGAGGAAGCAATTTCAATAATTTTGGGAAGAAAAAAAATACAAACGCAGAGCACAAAATACAAATGCCGAAATTACACTTATTTTTGGCAATTCATATTTGAAGATTAGGTAATGAAGAGTACAAAGAATATTCTATCAAAACTATGTGGAATGTTACAACACAAATTATTCAGGAAAACACTTTTTTCGCTTAGTTAACTAAATATGCTCATTAATTCCATGAAAAAACTTAATTATATCTATGTTAATAACATGCGTGCAATTAAAATTCCACCGTGCAATTAAAAACTCACACCTACCAATCATAATTCAGAAGAGAAGCGAAATTGTGTAATTAAGAAACTATAACACACACGTAGCATAGATATTTGCAGTCGGCCATGAACCATGAACAAAAATCTTTATCACATATTACGTAGTACCTACAACTACATATTAAGAACGAATATATAAAACTAAATTGGGTAAGTAAACGTTGAGCTAGCTGGATTATGGAGAAACATAAAATATTTAACGTGAATATATTAAATGTTTTACATGTAAAACATTTGGTTTTAGGATTACTAATGTATAAAATGTAAACGTTAGTTGTGTTTACCAGTTCCAAAAAGTATGAACTATTAAAACTGTGTCAGAAGTTACTAGTTTTTCCCCCAATATTTCCACATGATGTATTTTCTCTCTTACCTGCCTTTACTTTTCGTGGGAAGTAATGTTTTCATGAATTCATCATCTTCGTCAGCAATATTTTATCGGCATATGTTGAGTACCTTCCAGTATTTGCAAATCAGAAGCAATAATACGTCGTGAAATGCATGCCGCGTGTGAAAAAGATGATAGGATATTTTTAAAATTTAATTATCCGTAAATGGAAACGAAACAAAATTGAACCTAATATGTGTATAACTCGCTCCTATCGTTTTTTTGAATTATCCCCTCTTTATACAGTCGTTTTGTCAATTACTATACACGTGTTCAAGCCATTCGAAATTGACTAATTCCGCTGCTAATTTAACTTGTACATCTTTCATTTCAAATATTTTCACGTAATATCAAGATATTGAAAAGGCAACTTACTACCACTTCAATTATTGTGCTTTTAATAAACCTTGTAAGTAGCTTTGTAATAATTGTTTTTTGAAAGTTTTATTTCAATAAAATCGAAACATATTTGAAATAATTTTCTGCATTAAATTGTTGTAACTTACTTGATTATTGGTTATTCCAGGAGGCAGTGATAACTCGAAGCTGAATGAAAGTTTCACATATTCCGGTAGCAATTTTGATATATATATATATATATATATATATATATATATATATATATATATATATATATAACCTGATAAGATCAGCATTTAAAAATATTTCAGTTTATTAATCTCTTGCTACTGTTACGAAAATAATGTAGTAAATAAGTTACATTAATATTTACGAAAACAGTACGGCATCAAACTAAAAACTGGAAATAAGAGGCTAGACGTACGCTATTAACCCAACTGTTGCACTCAATCGATTGCCCGTCCTCTAGCACTAGGTGAAATTCTCATTCTGGAAGCGCAAACACGGGCGTGCCGCGCGCGCGCCTTCGGGACTTTCGGGGGCGTATATACTTGCGCTTCATTAAACCCGATCCTGCAGCGCCGCCGCTGGATGAGTTCGTTAGGGGAGGAGTCCCACCGCGCCGCGTTTCGCGCCGCCTCCCCCGCGGGTTCTTCCTCCGCGCCGCGCCCGCTGCCGCCGACCCCCACAGGCGCCGGTCGCCTCACTTGCCATCGCGCTCTGCCAAGGTGCTCAGAGGCATTGTCCGCAACCGCACTACGTCTCGCATTCCGCCATTTCATTCCGCTTTCACACTCGGCCTAAGCACACCTTCACTTTCCCATTCGCCCGACCCTCGTCGTTCCTCTCCTTACACCCCCTCGTCGTACCCATCGTCGTACCTCTCTTCGTACCCCCTTGTCGTCCCCCTCGACGTGCCTACCATCGTATCCCTCGACGTACGTCTCCTCGTACTCTCCCTCGTAACCCCTCATCGTACCTCTCCTCATACCACCTTGTCGTACCCCCTCGTCGTAACCCTCGTCGTACCCATCGTCGTACCTCTCCTCGTACCCACTCATCGTACCCCCTCGTCATATCAATGGTCGTTCCTCTCCTCATACCCTCTCGTCGAACCCCCTTGTCGTCCCCCTCGACGTACCTCTCCTCGTACTCCCTCGTAACCCCTCGTCCATACCACCTGAATGTTTATCTCGTTGTTTTCACGCACATCTTTCCATGTCGTTACTTTTCTTTTCTCGAACAAAGTTTATCCTCTCATACTCAAACATAATTGTCACTCACTTGAAGCTTGCTCGCAGCATTACCTTACACTCACACCGTTTTCAACATTTTCCTCAAGGATGGGTCCTTCCACCTTGCGCTCAACTGTGTGCCTTCGAAGAGCCCAGCCACCCGCGCTAAGCCTTTGGTTCTCGTCATCCGATCTCGTAGTAGTAGTAGTAGTTGTTGTTGTTGATGTTGCGCTCGTTGTCGTCAATGCTGCATGCGGCGTATTCTCCAGCTGTTGAGCTTCCGTCCAAATATGTAACTTTCTCATGAACAAAGCTCTGTCCTCTTTGCACCGAACTATGTCAGCAAAGTAGCTTTTGTTTTTTCTTGGCTCCATTTCCTCTCCTCCAGGCCGCCTCTCTTTGTTTTTCACTTTTCTTGAAATGCTTCATCCCCACGACGCTTTCAACGTGTTTCAATGTATTCAAGTAGAAGTCCCATCATCCTGAACTCGCACAGCTTCCATCTTATGGAGCCCTTGAGATCTTCCCTAAAACCGTTAGCAACTTACTGTAACTCTTCATACAGTATTTGTACCTCATACACTGTTCTCTCGTGCTTTCCTACGTTATTCTACTTCTCAAACTTTATGCTGTACCTGTAATCTACTTTAACTTTATCAGGTTACTGTTTGGTCCTATCTAATGCCAATTTTCCTCTTCCTCTTATTTCTCTTCATTCATCGGCCACTGTTTTAATTTGTTTTGTCAATAGTCATCACATGATCCTAATAATTTATACTATAATTTTTAGAAACATGGTTACAACATAAATTACATTTCTGTAATATTTCCGAAAGCGTTTTTCAAGATCCCTACACGCATGAGAACTGTCCTTCAGAAAACATATTTTCTCCTCTGCTCACCCGGTATCTTTAACTTCAAGTTTGCACGACCCTTTATTCCGCCTCCTGTCGTAGGATATCGCTTTCCCGTGCACGATTCAGCGCGTTCGCCTCAAACCCTTCGCCCGCTGCCAACTCTTTCCACCTCACCCGTCTGCCCCACCCTCGGCGCTTCTGTCGCCCTCTTCCCACTTCCTCCTCTCGCCCCCGTTTCCCCTTTCCCTGGCCTCCCCCGACAAAGGCCGCGTCCCACACTTGCTTCACCGGCGCTGTACCCTGGCATGCTCTCTCGCCCCTGCCGTCGCCCCTGCCGTCGCCCCTGCCGTCGCCCCTGCCGTCGCCCCTGCCGTCGCCCCTGCCGTCGCCCCTGCCGTCGCCCCTGCCGTCGCCCCTGCCGTCGCCCCTGCCGTCGCCCCTGCCGTCGCCCCTGCCGTCGCCCCTGCCGTCGCCCCTGCCGTCGCCCCTGCCGTCGCCCTGCCATCGCCCTGCCGTCGCCCTGCCGTCGCCCTGCCGTCGCCCTGCCGTCGCCCTCCCGTCGCGCTGCCGTCGCCCTGCCGTTGCCCCTGGCGTCGCTCCTGCCGTCTTTATCGCCACCCGCGCCTTCACTCGCGCCTGCACCCTCGTCTCCACCCCCGCCCTCCCTCACCCGCGCGCCGCTGACGCTCCATCTCCTCCGCCTTCCCCGCCGCCCCCCCTCCATTCGCTCTCCCTCCCTCCCTCTTTCCACCGCCGATCTTCTTCGCTGCGAAGGCGTTTTCACCGCCCCCGCCGCCTCCAAATGATTTCCAGTAACGAGACATGACATCCAATACTGTAACTAAGCCGCGCGAAACGATGGCGCTTAAATTGTCGAATGCAAATGCGCGCGGGAATAGAACAAATTCCTTTCATTAACTTCAGCGTTTTAATTTACAGTTTTAATGATGTTTAAACAGTGTGTTTGTGAGAGAAATGTGATTGAAGAGAGTGCTCGTCATTACTCGGTCGCCAGTATCGCCCGGCTCGTGGCGTCGGTGCGAAATGGGATACACCGTTAAATACGACACGTGGGGCGCCTTTAATCCCGTCTCCCGTGACTTTGATGAGAGCAAACGCACAAGAGCAATGCTGCAGACGCAGAGAGAAACAAACAAATGCGGGGAGGGTTGTGAGGGAGTACGCAGCTCGGACGAAAGAAAATTAATTGCACAGCTTATGTGAAAATATGGAGGAGAGGTCAGAGGGATGAGTTCAGAAGTTATGTAAAAGAAATAAGAAATTATTTTAGTACAAGATAAATGCCTTTTTCAAAATGAAACTGATAATCACGGACAAACTTAAACTGATTGGATGAACTAAAGATTCATTTTATGGCTGATGCACTCTGAGATGATTGCAACGAGAAATATCTAATATTGAAAGTTCTGTCGTGAATTTGTCGCTTGTATTCCAATAAAAAAGGTAAGATTATCATCGGTTTCTAACGTAGCTTTTGTTTTAGATCGTTTGAGTTCAGTCTATCAAAAATAGGTTTCAAAGACAGTTATTTAAAAAATAGTGGTTACCGGTAGTTAGTGGGTAACGACCAAATTTGTTAAAAATACCTAAATTCGAAATTCGACATTCTGTTTTTTGCGTTCTAAAGTTCGCAAATCCTTTGTTTCCTAAAAATATACTTAAACTTCCATATTTACGAATTAGTCCATAATTATGCTTTCTTCCTCTTAAATTATAGACAATTATACATATAAACTTATTTCATATAGTTAAAAACAGCAATTACCATGTTTTGAAAATCGTTTGTTTGAAAATTCAGGTTAAATTGCAAAGAATATATATTAATACTAAATATGTTTGTAATAATTAAATGATTTTCTTTTTTGTACAGTTTCCTTTTGTTTTAAAAAAGACAGTTACGATTTTTCAAAGTCCAAATCCTTCAAACACCATTTATAATAGTTAAAATTTTTCAAATGCCTCTATCCCTGTTCTAAGTTTTAAGAAGTTTCACATTTCCAATACTACACGAAAGAATTTGTAACAAAACATTCATATCGTATGTTTACAATTAAAACGATATCAACTACTTTAATCACCGTACAGCAATGCACAGTTATTCTACGGTTGCTTTCCCATCCTTCTTTTTATGGTTTATGAGCTACATATTACACCAGTCGACAATTTTAAACTAAATTTAATCGCCAGAGACGAAAGCAGGTGTTTCTATATCAGTTTTTCGATCCAAATACAAATCTGGTTTGGGGTTTTGCGTATCACATACCATTGTTGAGATAAAATGCATTTTACTAAATACTCGTAAATTCAATTTCTGGAGCTACAAATGCTTGTAAAAAAGACTGAATAGATTGAATAGTAAAAATAAGTCACAAGTTGAATAAATATAGATTTGGGAACTAAAATTCCATAACTTTTTATTGTCTTTTGTGATTGTTATCACGGCAAAGGAACTAACAATAGTCTGCCAGCATGTATTCATTCCCAAACCCTTGGTACCTCTCCTTCATACCTTGTTCATAACCTGGTGAAACCTCTCCTCCATCTCGTCATTAATATCACCTATGTTGGACGGGAAAAAGTTTAGTTGTCAATGCAGGATATGAGGTTTTTGTGGCATACATCCCACCTCTGGATATGCATCTAGTAATTCCTGCATGTCTTCTTCGTAATCAGAAGACATTTTATTACCAAGAAAATTGTGCGAAAGCCACTGGAAGCCCTGATTTGCGGTCCCACAAAAACTCCTTCTTTTAGTTTGTCAGGAGATCTTTTGCAACACTTTATGTATTTAAGGTCACTTTATAACACAGAGGTCATCAGCGACCACATCATTATACAATTTTATGGAAAAACAACATAAATTTTGCATAACCTTTAACTGAAGTACAATAAACTATTCGAATTACTTTTGCCAGGCGTTTTTACAAACGTTTTAACCAAGCAAAGCTTAATATGCAATGGTGACAATAGCAACTTATTTGGAGCAACCAGTGAGACGTGCTGGACATTTTCTTCACTTGAGTTGAAAGACCTTCGTTTCCAGTGACGTCTGATATAATTTTGTAGCGTATATCGAGTGTTCTACAAAGGAAGCAAAAGAACTTGGTAAACCCTCCTTGGACATCCACATACTGATAACTTTCAAGTCTACACAGATATTCCACTAATAATGATTTTACTGATTTTCTTCTAGCAAAACATTTAAATTTTAATACATTTCTTTCAAATGAACTGAGTGATGAATAGGTATAGAAGGCATCACATTGCCAATGTGGATTGAGATTGACTTCAAACTGTAGTAGAATGCGTCGATAACTAGGCGCCATTCCCAAGGTCTGTGCTGTTCCCTCAATTCTGTGAAGAGACTATTTGCATCGTTAGAGAATATCAATGGACCATCTAACGAAAAACATTGCTTTGCATATTTGCTTCTGTAATGAGAAATATTAACATTGTTCTCCAACCTATGTTTTTCTTTCACTCTAGATGCTTACAGTTCTGGTTTGACTTTGGGTAGCGAAAGATCCCATGTGATAAGAAAGAACATTCTTTTCACATGGAGGAGTGGGAACAGCAGAATTTCCAGCAGAATTTCCTGCTGGAAAATTAAGTTTGAAAAGGCATATATCTAGAGATGCCCTTCACTCGGTTTTCTCGAGACTTTTCCCGCAGGGCGCTAAATGGCTTCCACTTACAAAACGGAGTCAGAAATGAAGAACATGTTCTGTAGATAGTGGAGGATGTCTCAGATTGTTTTACGTTTCTAAAGCATCCAAACGGTTCGATTGATTGTGATTTCGGGTGCGTCAACTACGAAGGTCGTTATTCCCGTAATTGTAGTGCATGTTTTTATCGGGAGGAGGTGGTGGTGGTGGTGATGATATTCTCCCACTGAATGGCGAGATACGGCGCCGACCCACCATCGACTAGCGGGATTTTCTCCAATCAGGTATCTCCCACCAGGGGGGCACCGCTGAGAGAAGTTTTTGAATGATTTTGGCACGTGCGAGACATAGTGTAGCACCTAATCTGGAACAAAGCAAAGTCTTTGACGGATTCATAATTACCGCAAATATTTTGTATTTGAGAATTGGCACAATTTCCTCTTCGTGTAAGTAATCGATCAGTTCATGCCACAAACGAACTAACACTCGCGAAAGGGGAAATATCAGTATTGCGGAGATGTTACCCGGGATACCAGAAACTGCAGTGCTCGCTCACCTTTTGCGCTGAAGAAACGCACACGACTCAGGAACGCACATGATTCGAGTTACGCATCGTCAATCGATGTCAATCGAGAGTTCTCAGAAACAATGTTCCGCGAGAACAATAAAAGTACAATTACAGAGAAACTGTACGTGATGAGCGCAACCAGATGCCATATTTGAAATCAGCACACTTAACTCTACTACAAACACCTACTGGATGTTCTGGCTAAAAAACTTGTTGACCTGTTATAAATCCTGGAATACTCAGAGGGGTGCCAGGGCATCCCAGAAGTACTTTGAAATGAGGCCAGTCGCGCTGGGGTAGGGCTTTTTTTCGTGATGCTCCGTGTATTCTCATTCTAGTATGTTATCTTTGTGCCTATACATGTGTTGTATATATCATTTATAGTACTTTATGTGTTTTTCATTGTTTGAAGTACTGTAGTACCTCATATGTGTATTAGAAAGGGTGAAATTTGGAATTGAAATGCCTGAAATCTCTACAGTTATAAGAAAGCACTGCCAAAAGTAGCTAGGCGCGGTGTATGACTAAGAATAAAGGATAGAAAAACTTAATTATTTGTGGCAAATGTATAATATCTATGTGTGCTGATAATAAGAATCATCCTATCATGAATTGAGTAAACCTTTCGATTTTCTGTATTAATTAGTTAAAATGAGTAAGCAAATAAAACTAATGTGGAAATTATATTTCCTGTTCTTCTTTCTAAGACTACTCATTTAAATAATCACTTTTTAATTGGGTTGCTGTGGCACCCACCTGTGTTTTTACGTATGTTGATTTTGCCTGTGCATTTCAGGGTAATTAGTCAATTGTATGTATAATCAAATAGTTTGACATAAGGGAGAAATTCATATGAATTTATTAATTTAACCCTCATTTAACTATTGTTACAAATAACACATGAGAACGGTAAGCTATGTCAGAATCCTGAATGTTTACCATAATTTGACAAATTAATGCATCAGTAAAGCTGACAAATTTTAACATTTTACAGTATGTAGAGTCTAATGCTCTACTACAAATAATATAAATTTTAAAAAATAACAAAATAACACGAAAAAAGGAAAATTAATACTAATCTAGAAAGTGTTATTAATATTTTTACATTTCAAAAAGGCGTAATAAACGTGACTTCTTTTAATAAAGAATCCAAATAATTTAAATTATGCATTACGAATCTGCCTACCGTAAATTATGTTTCAATCTTGCCTACCGCCGTGTTGAGAGCAAGAAGCAGGGGTGTATGGTGATTCAAAATATGTAAAATTCTTCCACACCGACCACTTGAATATACTGAAATGGATTTATTTTAAAAACACTGTTAAATATTCCGAAACTGAAAACATATACATCACTATTGAATGAAAATGTCTTCCTGATTGTTTCAATATTAAGCATCAGAATCTTTACGTAATTTGAACAAAAGATAGGAGTATTTTGCAAAGTTGAAGAAGCTTGTGTTAAACTTAATACATATCTTAAATAAGCAGAATTTAATGTGGCTATTATAACTTCAAAATCAATATGAGTCATCCCTGTAACACAGAAAATTCGAATATACACAATATACTACAAAATTCCTTTGAAGTTTTCAACACATTGACAACCTTCAAAACTCCATTTTCAAAACCCTTTATGTACTCATGAATTACATAATTATGATTTACGTCTTATAACAACAATGCCATAGTAAAACGGTGTAAAGGAAGGAGGAGGAAAAATTGAAGGAGCTACTCTCGAAATAGTATTGGTTTAAATTTCGTCGCCAATAGGCATCTCATTTTATATATATATATATATATATATATATATATATATATATATATATATATATATATATACACAGTTTTGTTTTCATGGTGCGGAGAGGGAGGAGCCGGGGACCGGTGCTGTGGCAGTGGCAGTGGCAGTGGCAGAGGCGGTGGCGGGTGAAAGGGCGGGGCGAGGGCGATAGCGGAGACAGGGCGGCAGGGGTGGTGCAGTGGCAGTGGCAGTGGCAGTGGCAGAGGCGGTGGCGGCAGTGTTGGGAGGGGGCGATGCTAGTAGCGGTGGCAGGGGCAGTGGCGGATAAAAGGGCGGAGCGAGGGCGATAACGGAGGGAGGGGCAAGGGCGGAGGCAGTCGCTTGTCCGTGAGCGCCTCTACACAATGCAACACGCGCGTTAATTCAGAGTCCGACATTTTAAAGCTCAATCGGTTTAAACACACGGTTTAGTTGAGCCGATCATAATCGACTCGTTACAAGTCAATAAAAGGGCCCCTGAGGCATGGCACGGTCGCGGTGGCAAATAGCGTACATAATACGAGGCGTGGACAACGAGCATGGAGAGAGAGAGAGAGAGAGAGAGAGAGAGAGAGAGAGAGAGAGAGAGAGAGAGAGAGAGAGAGAGCGCGCGCGAGGGACGCGTGAATCGACAGAAGGTATTTTAAATTTAAATCATACTGAAGTTCTGCATTTTTCGAACGAAAGAAGCGCCCCTTTCTATAACAACTAAACTTGCAGTGAATTGCAATATTTTCTTTGGTTTGAAATTCTTGTTTTTTATTTATAAAATTAATAAGTTTGAGGTAAACATTAAATACATAAGGTATTTTGAGAATAACCTATTAGACGAATTAACTTTGTCAATATCTCATTCTATAAAAGAAAAGTTATGCAAAAAAGTAACATTGTGTTTAAAATTTCAAATAACTCTTGAAACAACAGTTAATATTATTTGCGTAATTTGATAAGAATTTAATATAGTATATGCGGTTGTGTGACTTTAGTATTGTGTATCCATGACTCTGATATTGATATCAAGGGATATTTTGGGAGCAAATGTTTAGAAGGTATGAAGAAAGAAATAATCTTCCACAATGTAGGAATTAATAATAATAATAATAATAATAATAATAATAATAATAATAATAATAATAATAATAATAATAATAATAATAATAATAATAATAATATCCTAAGTTTTAAGAAATACTGGTTTCAAATTTTGTCTTTAAATTTTTGCAAGAATAGTGAAATACAATCCAATCCAATTTAGTGCAAAATGGAATGAAATAAAGGTGTAATAGTCCGGTTTTCACTGTTAACTCTGAAATTTCAAAAATTACAAAAGTGCGAATATTTTTTGACGTGTTCCTTCAATTACAATTTTGAAGATAAAAGAGTTTACACAAAATTTGTTTTTCACAATTATTTCTTTGATGAATGTCATTTTGTTTTGGAGTTTTTAAAATATAGACCATATTGGAAAATATTAAAAATAAAAATTTTAAAAAATGGCTCTGAATCTTTTGTTCAAACCTTTTGTGCGAATTATGATTAATGCTCTATACAAGATGACAGACAAGCCATAAGGCCGAATGGTATTGTTTTTATTTAAAAAATTGCACAAATGTAATTTAATTGAATGTATCTCTCTTTAATATTTACATTATCAGCAATTTGTAAATATTATGCATTTGCGAGTGTAAGTGCTACTAATGAAGCTACTAATGATGTCTTATAAATTTTCTCGAAGACTCAAAAGTTTTCTGTGAAAATGAGCTTAAAATTCCGCATCTTCGGAAACGCTTGAAAGACATTTTCTCAAAAACGGCTTCAATTATTTACATTAAATTACTTTTTTTATGGATAGTGCTAAATGCAATAAATTACAAGACATTAATGGTATATTGATTTATTCTTTTTATTTTTTAGAACTTACAGAAAAGTTTTGGAATATATACCACACTGTTAATATTTATATAAAGAACGTATTTTATTCATTATTCAGTTTGTGAGTACAAGTGCTTCAAATAATCACCAAAGAAGTTTCTCGAGAACTGTAAAAATGAGCTCAAGATTGCGCAGTTCCAGCTATGCTCAGAAGTTATTTTCTGAAACACGGCCCCAATTTTTTTAACGAAAATTTGCATGTAGGACCGTATTTATTCTTCTGCAATATTCTCAAAGTCATATTTTATTTCTACCATTAGAAGAGCAAAAAAATTGAGAAAAATGTGAAAAAGTGTCCTTTGGATGCCAATAGATAGCAGCTGGGAAGAGGGCATAGACGAAAACCTTGCCCAGACTAAAGAGATTAGAAAACCAAATAATACGAGATTCTATGTACCATTCTGTAGCAACACTTGTTTTAAAATTTAACTTTTAATAATAATAATATTAATAATAATAATAATAATAATAATAATAATAATAATAATATAACTTTAAATAAAGGTCTTGAAAGATTTTGATATATTTTTGTCAATGGAAAAGTGATTTCAATTTTGCGCCCTGTTTAGGTGAAATTAAACTACTTTACTTTTAGCAGAAATATTCAATTACCATGTCGTTCAGGACATAATACTAGCACAAATAGAGAACACTTCAAATGTTACGCAGTATTCATATTATAGGGGAACCACTTTGTAAGAACATTGTCTTACTCAATTAAGTGTGTGAAATTCTGTGCATTTTCTGTTTTGTTCTTCATTGAAGTCAGCACGAGAGGGTGGAGACCTCACTGATCTAATTCAGTATGGCGGGCACTTTGCTGCTTCGACCCAACACCACACAGTGGAGTGGGGATCCCCTTTTGCACGCAGTCACCCGCTTCCTCTCTCGTGCATACTCACACGACACACACACTTAACCGCGTTTTGGGGGTCCTTCTTACCGACGAAGTGGTTTATTTAAAAAATGACACTTTGCTCCATTCTATCTCCGCCTGTGCCTGTGCGCGTGTGTCTGCCTTTTTATTCATGCCTTATTTTACATGGCAATTTAAATCGCCATAAAGAGAAACACATCATATTCCAAACTTACTTGCTGAATCTTTTTTGTCCTGTAATCGTCCTTTTCTCTCAAACATTCTCATTACAATAACTATTGATTATTGAGGTCTCCAATGGGAGTATTCTCGCTCTCCTATCTGTAACACTAAGTTCTACACGTGCTAAGTTGCAGTTATATTCAATCTTGCAAAGCGCTTGCTTTGCTGTATAAGAAAATAAAATTATTTAAAAAAAGTATTTTTTGGGAGGAGTCTAAGGCCATCAGGTCCGTTCTTTAGCCTGACCACGAAAATTTCGCTTCTCTCCTTTCACCATCTAGCGGAAAAGGATCGTATCACTGAGACAACGAAATAGGAAATTTTGAACTTAGCTCAGAGGCTTATGATCAGCAAACCTCAAGGTTTGATGATATTTTACTTGCAATAAATCTAAAACACGGAACAGCCGGCTTGAGTTCCCCTCCGAAGAAAGGCGTATGCGGACTTTTTTCGCCCATATAAATCCACGGCTTCGATAGGGTGTAAACCCGCAAACATGGGTACAACAGCTCTAAATGCTAATCGTCATACCACCGAAGCTGCAAGCTGCAACATGACTGTCTGTGTGTCCGTCTGTGTGTCTATCTGTGTGACTGTTTATCTGTGTGTTTATGTGTGAGTGTGAGTGAGGTGTGTCCGTGTGTGTCTGTGTATGTCTGTTTCTGTGTGTGTGCCTGTCTGTGTGCCTATCTGTCTGTGTGTCTGCCTGTGCGTGTGTGTGTCTATCTCTCTGCTATGTCTATCTGTCTCTCCGTCCATCTGTGTGTCTCCTCGTGTCTTGACTGTCAATATTCCCTCAATCAAATAATGCATGAATATCGCTCTTGTTCACGTCAAAAAGGGTTCACATGTAACGAAGAGTATGTTAATAACACAACAACAGCGTCGCTCAGATGTTGCAGAAACTGTTACAGCCCCGAAGGAAGGTCTCAACCCCAATAAACGTTATTGGACTTCCATTCGCTTCTATGAAGTGAAGGCGTGACGATCCGTTTACGGCTGTCGCATTCGGTCTGTATTGTCGTCTCCCCTCCATCCACCCTCTCCCGCTCCATTCACGGGTCGACCTTCCCTCCCCTTCCACGGTCCCCTTCGGGACAGAGCCTCGCAGCACGTGCGGTGGCGCCTCTCTCTGTCCCTCCGTCTAGACAGACGTCCGGTCCGCCTCTTAGCGCCATGGAGATCGGCCCCCGCCCGCGAGGCAATAACTCGGCCTGCATCGCCCTGGCCGGACACTGCTGTTGCTGCCCCGTTGCTGCTCCATCTTAACGAGCAGTTTATCCTTAAATATCTATGGGACTATTACGTGATATAGTTATCGAACTGTGGAAGAAAACGAAGGAAAAGCCTTCGTATTAGTTTAGAAACGCGATACAAAGATCAGAACGGACTTATTTCTAGGTTTCAAGGAAGATGACCATGAAGAAGTCGTAAATGTAAATCTGCTTTGTTGACGAAACACATACGATCACTCGAAGAAAATTAAAAGTAAGAATTTCGAAGCAAAAGCAATATTCAGAAAAATACTTAAAGTTACATTAACTTGCATCATTCTGTAAGGTTCAACAATGTAGACAAGTTTATGAACTGAAATCTGCGCCCAACTGAAGATGTATTATAACACATTTACAAATATTTCTCTCCCTCTCTTTCATCTTTTTATGGTTATTTAAGGTCGCATCAACATCTTAGGCCATTAGCGACCACTATTGCTGTTAACGGTATGGTAACTATGTGGATGAAACGATATGATGATAGATAATAAGGGGTGAAAGGACGAACACAAATACAACCATGCCCGAGGCGGGACTCGAACCCGCGACCCTTCGGTCCGAGATCACTACGACACTACTACCTTAGCGATCTCGGCCACCGGGCCGGCTTTCCCTTTCTTTCTCCATCTATTTATTTTCGTTTCTCCATTTATCTACTCGTCTACACCCTACCGAAAATCCATGTTGGGGTGAACTGTACAACGGTTATGCACTACGTGATTTTCACTTAGTGCACTGCTCCTGGCCATTTAAGAAACACGCTTGATTTTGTACAGCAGATCACTCACCTAAACACTTAATTTGGAACCATTTGTACACATAAAGCACATATATCGTAAACACTTCTAAACCCTGCACACTTCCTACGCATTTGCTTCTACTCTGTTGCAGCACTTCAGTACACCCGATATACAATTCATTTTTTTCATTCCTAGATTTTATGGCTCTTAAAATATACTGTATGATGCACACGTAGTGTTCACATTCATTTCAAACACACGTTGATTTCTTTACTCACATCACGAAACTTGTACTTCATGTGTGAGAGACGCACCGAGATCCGGGAATACCTATGTCTTTTAAAGTTTTTGCTGAGTGTTGTGATAAAATGGAATTTTTATGATAACGTGTTGGTTTAATGCTGAATTAATGAGAATTAGGACGTAAACAAGGTATGATTAGTAGCGGTGAGTTCATCCCATTTTAGCAGATTGTAGCCAAGCTACATAATCAGTGGGCAGTGTGCGGATTGCCTGAAGTAAGCGGTACATTACTGTGGAAATCACGTAATTTCCTTTCAAATTTATTAGTGGAGTGTCACCTCCTGAAATTACCAAAGACAACCATATTAAGTGGTAAACAAACAAACAAACAAACACCTTTCGTATTGCCGTTAATTCATTGGAATCCCGTAAAATGTTAACGCATGAAATAATCCAAACTCAATCTCGTTTAATGGTAAGCAAATAATTGTTGCTGAATTTAATATACACATAGTAATAATAATAGTATATTTATTGTTTCAGGAATAACCCACAAAAATCTTTATGTTGCTGGTTCTAAAGTGTCGAGTGATTATAATTTGGTCATTAGTGTGATAGGAAGGAAAACTGTAAAAATGGGGTATTTAGAATATTCGAATGTTTCGTGTTACGGCCACATTTTACCAACATTCGATTTTTAGTTTTTAAGGATCTACAAAACATGGATTCTGGATACACCACGTAATAGGAAGTTTTTGTTCTAAATTTATAAACAAGGTTTATCCACTCTTTTGCTACCAGGACCCTGTAATTAGAGTTCTCTGTCGAAAATTGGCCCTTTTTTGCGTAGCATTACATAATTTCCTCCCTATTCCGTAGCGACAAACCTACATTCAAGCGATAAGTTAGTGTTTTACTTAAAACAGGTAATCGAATTTTGTTAGAAGTGTAATGACTTATTTGCTTTTCAAGTGAAGCAAAGTTCTTTTTTTTTGTAAGTGTGTAAATAAAATGTATAGAAGTAGTGTCATGAATTATAATTCATCATGTTGCTATATTGCATTTATTATTTATATTCATGATTTTCTTAAAATTAAAATTTAGAATAATTTCCCTTGGTTATATCAAGAAACCAAGAAACATTTGAGTTATTACGACCAGTCAAACGTGATATTTGCACTCAGGAGTTCAAAACCCACAATAAAACTCAGAGCTGTGACTCATTACGGTGAAGTAACTGCAAAAGCAATGCTGCAGTGCAGGCGAGTCGCGAGCGCGGAGCCATGCTGGTTACAGAGAGCATGACACCGGAGCCCGAGCGTTGTGTGGCTTGTGACAACCTCTGCCACAGTGTCCCGATAACTCCCTGTTTCGGTTGTTTATGTGAAGTTCTCATGTGTAATGAAACAACTGTTCATAATAACTACATAAATCAAATTCTCATGATTCAATAATACAAATCTCTAATATTGTATTTGGCTTTTTCAACTGAATATCCTTTACCAGATTTTGGTCCGTTAGACTCAACCCTCGATTCACGCAGGTGCACGCCACTAGGAGCCAATACTGCTGCTACAGCCGCATACGTTAAGCTTCATTAACCTAACATTTGTTTGAGAAGCAAACTTATAGCATCTGGCTTGCCCAGTCTGCTAAATAGCTGTCGATGCTCAATGCCGTTGTGATAAATTCAATAGGCATCACTTAAGCTTCTTACCTATCTCCTATTTCACAGAACAATTATTTTTAATTCCTTATTATAATTCTAGCACCATATTGCAATTTTTACTTCTGCAACAATGTTCGTTCTCTCAGATCTCTCCACTATTTTATCGAGTCGGACACAGACACTCAGTTTTGACCGTTTTAGGCTACGATACCAGTGCACTGAGACTACTATGTCCGAGAAAAGTTCCGGCACCACCATTACCAAGAAATGATGATACTGATGCTAGGCCTGTTCTCGACGCGCTCTCCGACACGGCAGACGAAAAGGCAACGATGGATTACAAATATTGGAGGCGGCATCGGTTCTGTTGACTCCGCTTAACTCTCGAGCGTATTAATTAAACATCTTAACGACATTAATTATTCCACTTTCAATGGATTGATTGATTGACTTTTTCGTGTTTACGGGAACGTCAACTGCTTTGGTCATTAGTCCCGTTAATGTAGAGCATGTTTTTTTCTCGAGAGATGGCGGTGATCTTCCCCCGCTGCATGGCGAGATCCGGCGCCGACCTACCGTCGGCTAGTGGGGTTTCCCCCTAACCAGGACTCTCCCACCAACGGGGCACCGCCCCAGCCCAGGCAAACTCTAAGCTCCCGACCGGTCTCCCGGAATATGTGGTAGTGTAGTGCATGTTAGTGTAAGTGTGTGTGTAAAGGAAGAGAATAGGACAAGGGAGAGGAACGAAAGATCGCACGCGGTCCGCGGCCCGTTTGTTAGGGTACTGCTCCGGCATTCGCTTGGTGTTGATTGGAGAAACTACGGAAAACTACCGATCAGAGCAGTCGGACGCTAGAATTCTCCTCCAGACAGCGATGGCTGAAAAGCTAAGTGTCGAAAATCCTGCCGCCGTGCTAAGTGCGTGTTTACTAACGTAAATAACAAAAAAGTAATTAAAACTCCGTATAAAATTATTTATCCATTATAAGAGAGCTTACGGTGTTCTTCACAACCGAAACGCCGAAACTGCCAGAAAACTGTGCCTAGAACACATTCTCCCTATACTACGGAGAACAGCCGAGAATACGTGCTACTACCTATAGATCCGATTCTTGACGGCGGTTTACATACAGATTTCTGAGACACATAAAAAGTACGCGCGCTCTCCGAGACTGCAAGAGCAAGTCATCGAGAACGACCAACAATAAAATGCATTTTGGCAGTCTCTCCAACTGCTCTCTGATAGCCAGAACTATCAGTGTAAGTTAGTCTCGAAGCGCTCATTTTGCTACAAGTATACCAAGTGACTATCGTGGAAGCTTCAGCGTTGAAACCCTGCATTTCTTTGCCCTATATTTAGGAGGTAACGTCCACCTGTCGTCCACAGATCTTTCTGATCGATTCCTCCTCGAACACAACTTGACGCGGCGCTTCTTTCGCTGTCCCTTGCCTCACCCTTGCGTCACGCCCCGCTCCCAGCCTTCGCTTCGCGCTCCACCGTTGGCGTCCACCGTCCATACCGTCCATACCCCAGTCGTCCATTGGGTCTACTGTTCTTACAGTCTGTCCCAGCCTCCGCACCTGCTGCGTTGGCTCTGTGGCAACACTATGGTCTCTGTAGCGACGTTGGAAGGGTTATCATCGAGTCGGTGGAGGCTTATTCCATATACTGAAACTCTATGATGAGCGGCAGGAGACCAGTCGCGAACTGAGACCTCATCCCTGCAGGAGAGGGAAACTCCGCCCACCAACTTGTACATCGACGACTGATGTTACATTCCAGCGAGAAAGGAACATCAGCGCTTTTGACGATATACAATATGCATTACGGTCAACTGCTAAGGTCGTTTGTCCCGTAAGTGTGGTGAATGTTTTTGTCTTGGGAGGTAGTTGTGGTGGTGATCTTTCCCCGCTGTATGGCGAGATCCGGTGCCAACATACCGTCGGTTAGTGGGGTCGGCTAGCCAGGTATCTCCCACCAGCAAGGCACCACCTCAGCCGGGACAAACTCTGCGCTACCGACCGATCTCCCGGCATGTGCGATAGTGTAGTGCTTGAGAGTGTAATTTTGTGTAAGTAATGGGTGAGAGTAGGCCAGGGAAGAGGAAGGAAAGGTCGCGCGCGGTCGGTGGCCCATTTGTTAGATAACTGCTCCGGCATTCGCGTGGTGTTATTCAGAGAAACCACGGAAAACTAGATCAGATCCCCCATTGTCATCGATTGCCCCGCCGACACCTGTTCCACATTCTTCTTTCTCCATGCACTTCCCTGAGGCAAATCCTATTTCTATTATTATTTTACTCAATTTATTGAAAATAATTACTATTTATTTACCTCATTACATCCAAAGCAATATTCACATGTAGAATGTAATCGTACATGTTTTATTTCTTGCCATCAATGAAAAAAATACCCTTTCAAAAGTATATTTATGAAGGTCTGAACTAAAATTGTCCCCCTCCCGAAATACGTTCTGATTCCGCCCGAGTTTCTATCCTCTACCTTCCTCCATTCGCCTCAATCTCCCGTGACACATATCGTGTCAGCCCCCTCCGCTTCGAGTTTCCTCACGTGCTCTACCACTCGTCTTTTTCACAACTCTTTATCTTCTTTCACAATGACTTTCTTTCCTTCATAAGCACGCTTACCCCATTTCTACGCCATTATTATCTCGTCCTCTTGTGCTCTAGTAACATCGTCTCATGCATTATTCTGACCTTGGCCTTTGACGTCGCAATTTTTACTCTTCTGTAGCCTCCGCACAACCTCTTTTGTAATCAAAATCGTGCTCACTTTGCGCAGTAGTCCGAAACAAAAAACATCTCTGATAAATATTTTACAAACATATATTTTAAACAAACTATTTTATCATTTATAATATTAAGAACACCAAATCAAAAAGTATCCATTATATTCATTTTCATGAACATGAGAGTTAGGAAGAAAAATATTATCTTTATGCGCATTGTTTTACGGAATATACTTCAGAATACGCCTTTGAGGGTCTGGTTGGAGATTGTGATCATCTGCCAATGTTGTCCGCTCAGGTTTGGAAACAGGCCAAGGGAGACGTCTTTCAGGCAAGACTGTAGAGTTACACGTGTATTCGACTGAGAAGCAAGATAAGGCTCGATCTGAGTTAATATAGCTCAATATTGCTCCTAAGAATATGTCATAGTCTATGCTTTGTTAATTACAGCAATTTTAGTTATTTTATTTTCGTGCTGTGAAACACTGTGATACAAATGGAAATAAACGTCTGGAGATAAGTATTCTCCCGAGGGTGAGAAATTATTAATAAATGAAAATTGATGTCAACAACTACTGTCCACACACCACCCTGGGACTGCAATGGGAGTTTCAGCTCAGTTTTGAATCTTCCCCTCGAAGCTACTAGCCTAAGCCCGGTTTTTCTCTTTACCTTCTAGGTGTCACCTCTCAATATCTGTAGTTAGCGCTCACATTTACTTTACGTAAGGACGGTCTTCAAAAATGCATGTATTTTTTTACACCCATGAATTACGCCGTTGACTTTTTTGACCCCTATCCAACCCCATTGGGCCCAGTGCTTATGTGTTGGCCCTCGCTGCCCTCGCGGAGGCCGTTGCCCCCTCCCGCCCACGGGGAGGAGGGGGGCAGCGGCGGGGGCGGTGGCGGGGGCGGGAGATGAAACAGCAGTTGCAACGGCGTGGCGCGGAGCGTCGGGGGCGCAGTTGCGGGCCCTGGTGGGTGGGTGGGTGGCAGCGGGGGCCGCGGCGTGATCGCGCACGTGCCGTCGCCGCACGCACGCGCGCACGTGTCGCCGCCGCCGCCGCCGCCGCCGCCGCCGCCGCTATCGACGCAGCAGCGGCCGCGGAGCTCTGCCCCCGGCGCCGCACGTCTTGCCCCGCGAAGGCGCAGCGCCGGCAAGGGCCCACCACAGATAACAGCGGCTCTTCAACACTTTTGCTGCTCATTGTGCGCCCACTATTGTTAATAGGTACACTCAGTGCTTCATTTATAACATTTTAGGTCCCGGAACACGCCCTAAATTAACTATTAATAGAAATAGATACGTATTTATAAAGCAATTTAATACTTAAAAATCATACTTAATAACAAATTGCAGAAGTTTTAGCACTGGATATATATGAATGTCATAATAATAACAGGAAATATAAATTGAGTTTAAAATGATATTTTTTCTAATAATTTTATTTAGTTCGTAAAAATGAAACAGTTAAGAGGAATATTATTTAATTTTCAGTTTACGAAAGTTAATCGAACCCAAAATCGAAGTTGTCAAGGTTTAGAATGTGCTTTTGTATGTTTTTTTTTCTTATTGTGTCCCCGTTCCGTCGCATTCTGTCGGAAATAAAGATCTGGGTCCACCCAAAAATATGTTTGAAATTTTAAGAATTATTTTTAAAAGTTAAAGTTGTATTAATAAATATTGAGTGTATGTTTGGCATGGCACTGAATAAATATACTTGAGATAGAATAGATAAACAGAAAAATCAATGTTTTTGAAGTTTTTTTCGAAACTGCAATAGTTTAAAATTTTTGGAATCTGTGCACACAATCACATAATTGAATATGAATATTTTTTGTTTAATCGATATTTGTTTTCCAAAATTAGTTTTTTATTTAATGACATGTACTTTTCCTGAAAGCATTTGTAGTTTTCCTTTAACTTTGAGTGAAAAGTGGAGAGATTTAAAGACAATATTATTTTTTAAAAACGCTTCAATATTTTTCTTTAAAGGCATGTATGTATAGTGTTAAATGCACTGAATAACATGTTTTTAACGCCATCTTGATTTAATATTTAATTTAAAATATTTGAGTATAGAGATAGAAAAACATATACTTAATTACATTTTTATAATGTAGTGCATTTTTTAGAGCTTCGCATAATTTTTTATGAAGTTTTCCCGAAACTCAAATGTTTTCTGTGAAGATGAAATAAAATGTGCATTTTTAGAATCGCACAAATTACATTTTCTCAAAACTGCTCCAAGTTTAACAACAAAAATTAGCATGTAGAAACATGTTTTAATCTTCTATGATATTCTTAGTTATATTTCAGATCTTTTATTAAAAAAATTAAAAAGTTGAGAAAATGTGAAAGAAGTACGTGATTTTTATTAAACTCTGTTTCCTCTATATAACTAGTATAAAACACTATCACATTTTGTTATGTGATATGACCTGTAAATTTTGTTCTCTGGAATTTTCTGTAGAGTCAGTTAATTTTCAGAAAATTTATCTTAACTGAGTGCTAATCTGGACGATTTTGATGCTAAAGTAGATAGGTGTGCATTGTTTCTATGGGAACGACTGTAGTAAAAAATAACAAAATCCAGATATTCAATTCTGAAAAGCACGTTACACGTTGCGTATGTATAAAAAGAAGACATTTCGAGTCTTGTTGTATTCCACCTGTACCCTGATCCTTTTTTATTCAACAATGTTCTGGTACAGCGTGTTTAGCCACTTTACAGAATTGTTTGGTTATGCAATATATACTATAATATACAGACAAAATAAGGAGGATGACCCTACTGGGCTCCCCAACGGGAAATCAGGTTGAGGTGCTTGGAAGTTATAGCAGTGGTTTGTGAAGTGGGTGAGATAAGAGGGTTATGATATGGAGAAAGCGTAGGAGTTACGGAGGACGGAATTTATCTTTGGGGAATCTGGACGGGATGTGGTTTCGACAAGGATGAGCGTATTTTCCTAATGAGAAAATCGGTTGGAAGGGGAGGTTATGAACCTTGTTGTAGAATCTTTCGGAGAGGTGGGCAGTGTCCTGGGCGATTGTAAGGACTTTTCAATCATTGTGAATTTGAGCATTAGATATGTACCATGGGGCATTTAAGGCAGTGCGGAGGACTTTATTTTCTAGGGTTTGGATGTGCTTTATTGTTGAGGGGGCGGCACCTTCCCATATCGATGCAGCGTACGTGATTGCTGGGCGGACTAGCGATTTATATAAGTGTAGGGTGATTTTTAGGTTACGGGATGACTTTCCATTAATAAGAGGATAGAGTTGGCGAAGGGAGAAATAGGCTACATTTAGGCGTGAACGAATATGGGCTTTCCATGTTACACAGGTGTCTGGAAGGACTCCAAGGTAAGGGATAGAAGTGCTGTGATCTGCCCATTTGAGGGGTGTAGATGATATGTATAGGGGTGAAGCAGGCGGAATGCGTTTTAGGGTGAAGGTTTTTGCAATGCATTTAGCAGGGTTTAAGTTAAGTTGCCAGTGAGAAGAGCAAGTGGACAATTCGTTCTTCTTGAAGGGAAGAACAGGCATCTTGATGAGAATGATTGGATGTGGATAAAACTGTGTCGTCTACATATAGGGCCGTTTCGTTGGAGGGGAGGCTGGGGATATCGTGGGTGAATATGTTGAACAACTTTGGGGATAATGGAGAGCCTTGAGGGACTTCTGCAAGGATCCTAAATAGTTGGGATACTGTGTTGTTTACTTTGACGGCAAAGGACCGGTTGTGGAGGAAGTCTTTGATGATGTTGAATAGGTAGTCAGTCTCTGATCCTACAATCTCTTCGCCTGACAGGGAACTGTGTGCCCTCTGTGTGTGTAATTGAGGAACTGGATCCATACAACTAGAACAGAGGTACAGGCACTGACGGTGGCTAAGGCAGATACCATTGGCAAATTTGTCAAGGGAAATGACCGAGCTAGGCTTATGCGAGTCGCACTTTACTGGGAACGTCCCTAGAGGATCGGTAAGTACCGTGAGAGGTCCTAATAGGTATTCTAGATAGCTATTAGGAAAGCTGATGGGTCGGAATTGAAAAGCTACCCTCGACTCAAGAGAATAAATAAATAACTTGTACAAGAAAGTCTATGCCATTCCCCAACACTACTACTTTCTTTTGATAACTTGCTCTCGTGCAATATTATGGTTTGACACGTGTTAGAAATTATGCACTTGAATATATCACGACTAAGGGATTGCAATGTAGCGTAGTTAACATCGCCTAGCGAGAGAGCAGAAAAGAGGAGCATCCCCAAAGAACGAAGTGGAAAAAGGAGCTGGCGGTGAGCGCACAGGGGATAGTGTTAGAGCGGGAAGGAGAATGCACGGGCGAACGACACGCCTGCTCTCTGCCGGGCAGCAAATTAAACACCGCTCGGCGCTAAGCCACTTGTGGCCACGGACGCAATAACGAGCTCTGGGTCAACATCCTTTCCATTTTCCACGAAGCGACTCGCTCGCGGGAAGAAAAAGGCAAAAGTTGCACAAAGCTATTTCTATAAAAGCTTTTTGCAATATTAGGACAAGAGATCACAAAATGTACTTTATTTGAAAACGTTTTAAACAATGTTAAATATTGTAACCTCGTGCTTATCGCAATCACGGCCGCGTTTACCACTGCGGTTGGAAGGTCACACTCGGTGCACGCAAATTGTCACGCGTAGCGCCTCCCAAAGCACAAAACCTATATCGTAGAGAGAAAATATTATATTTAATTGTAAATGAATTCCCCAGTGATCTCATCGGCGATTATTATCTAACAGGAGTTCGACAAAGACCTTCAGACAAATGACAAGAAAAAACACACACAATATTTAACGAAACAAATTAACAAGTCACTTTATTGTCTCATAATAATTTCATTAATTACTAAAAACTAAACTCACAAACATCAATCAAAACCTTGAACATTTAGCCCTTCAATAAATTATTTTTACCGTTTATCTTTCTTAATTATATTGATGTGAATTTGTAGATTATTAATAAAAGAAAATTTTCAAAGGAAATAGTCAAAAGTATTCTTACACTTTTACCTTCTAAAATCATTTCATTAAAAAGAAAACCAAATACATCATACTTTTTTATTGCGTTTCAACATTTTTAATTTATATATCTTTAATCCCAATTCAAATTTTACATCCCTCACATTATAAGTATTTCTCTTCTTCAGATCTTATGTCATATATATACACACCATTTCAGATGCAACTAACCTCAAATGTTTTACTTAACTTTCCTTCTTAAATATTAAGATTTACGTACAACAATTTTCACAAGTTTTACTTTCTCCAAATCTAGATTACTAATCCTCATTCTACTGAATTCTTACTTTAACTATAACTATTTCTTCGTACTTATCTCCGCATCACTACTGATTCATATTTCATTCAAATACTTTTCACACAATAAATTTCTCCTTAACACTCATTCACTTCAAAATAAATCCTCATACACTCGTAGAGAATTTGCGGTTCCCCCACTCTTATAAGTATCACATTATGTTTACGTATGAAAAGATATGAGTTTTACTTTCAAATTATAAGTTGCAAATTTTGAAGTATCACTGAAATGTCTGTTTACTGCTTTATACGACCTTAAGTGGAGACATGCGGTGCGTGTCCTTCGGTGGCCGCAGTTGCCGCGACAGCTGCGTGGCTCCGCGCCGAAATTATCGTCACCATCAAATCCCAACTCGCTCCACACTCGCCGATGACACCCACAAAAACAGCTATTAAAATATTTACTTTAGAACCCTATACCCCTCCAGCACCACTCACAATAAATAATCAACCCATTAACTGGCTCCCTCCAAGTAGTACCGTGAAATATATTGGTCTAAACATGGATACTAAACTGAACTGGGACCAACACATCAATAGTAAAATACAGCAAGCAAAAATTAAAATACACCAACTAAAACCCATCATTAATCGATCTTCACACCTCCCACTCCCAACCGCCATAACCATCTACAAAACTATCATAAGACCACTCCTCCTTTACGCCTATCCAGTTTGAATCTCCGCTGCAAAAGCAAACCTAAACAAGCTCCAAATAGTCCAATACAACTTTCTTAGAACTATCACAATTGCTCCTTGGTTTGTCACAAATTTACAGCTCCACAAAGAATTCCAAATTGACTCCATACAACACCATATGACATATCTCTCAACCCAGTTCTATCATTCCATACCTCAAATTCCATACTTAGGCAACTTCAGACTCCGGAAAACTCCTCATAGAACCAAAATAAAGAGATATCCATTCCAGGCATTCCCAGTCAAATTTTGCGAAATAGAGTGTTTTAAGAGGTGTTTGGAGAAGATTTTCTCGCCCATATTAGTTTGTAGTTTAATTTTAGGTAAATTAGGATGTACGCTTTCAATATGTAAAGTGTATTATGTACTGAACTATGTATGATCTGTAAAAAACATTTAATAAAAAAAACTCACCGATGGCTTCACATCGCGTGTCTTCTTTCAACTTGTAATTTTAAATAGACTTCAAATTTACTGTAAACTCCAAATCTTCTGTGTGTGTCTATTGTGTGTATATATTGGTCCTCTTCCTTGTCCTCTCCTCTCCCCTTACACACGCACTTACACTAACATGCACTACACTATCACATATTCCGGGAGACTGGTCGGGAGCTTAGAGCTTGTCCCGACTGGGTGGTGCCCCGCTGGTGGGAGAGTCCTGGTTAGGAGGAAACTCCACTAGCCGACGGTAGGTCGGCGCCGGATCTCGCCATCCAGTGGGGGGAAGATCACCACCTTCTCACGAGAACCAACATGCACCACACTTACGGGGCTAATGACCGAAGATGTTGACGCGCCCGGAAACACCAAAAAACCAACCAACCAACCAGAAGTGTTCGTGTCATTCAGATCAGCTATAAAGAAAACTAGTTTTCCTTCGGCGGCGTAGATATTTTGATCGCTATAGACTGGTTGATTCCTTATATTTCCAATCCTTCTTCCGAGGAAATCCAGTCTTTGGTGAAGTTATGCAACCTACGGTTCATCTCAGCTGTTGCACGTGCAGAATTGAACTCCGAATTGTCAGATGACTGATTCTGGCAACCGGTCACAATATATAGTTTGAAATCACAAATACAAAACTCACCAATCATTTGTCCCGACAACTGGTCAGAAAAGTGCTACAATGTAGTAGTTGTAGTAATATGTTTCATAAAAAAACCTAGACCGCTTTAGAAGTAGGACGCCAGTCTCTGGAGGCAGAATTACATTGTATTAAAAACGACGCAAAGTGAACTACATGAAAAGTAGCTAATGAAAGATAAATGTCTAAAATTAATAATAAGAAAACATTTGTCGGCTTCCCTTCTGGGGGAAATGTGGTACGTGATTGAAACCATTTAGTTAAAATCTATTTAGTCAATGATCTCTCATGTAATTAATATAAAAGAGTACAAGACCGTTAAAAATATCAGTGAATATATTTTCGGATGCTTAGATAAGACTCATTTCAAATCTAATATTTTTATATTAGATTTATAATGAATTTTGCTTTGGTGGTTCCTATGTACAAACTATTAATACAAAATTCAAAGAACTGTAATTTTAGCATTTGACTTTTTACGTTCCTGCATGCAATATCATTCTAGCCAATGCTGTTGAGTGGTACTAATGTTCTACAATTTAAAATTGCACTTCCAATAATAAAAAAGAATTTATCCTTTTAGTTGAATTTATTTCATTCATTTACTGCAAAAGAATCCAGTTAGGTGGCACATAATCTTCTCGGTTAATATTTCGTAACTAGACAGTCATCGATGCCAATAACAAACTCTAATACAAAGAAGCTATATCAATCTCCAGATGCCAGTTGCAATTAATTTCAGTCTTCTGTAATTTATCTCGCGAAGTTAATCTCGATAGCTACTCATTCATTCACATAATGCAAAATGATTTCAATCGCGATAATCTAAAACGATACCATTAACTGCCGAAATGGTGGCTCCCGCACAAAATCCGCCCCTCTCGCGCTGCATAATTACAATCACGGAATTACCCGCGAGGGCGGGCGGGTTGGCGGGCGGCGCCGCGAGCACGGCGTCCCGTGAAACCACGAGTCCCTCTCGTTACAGCGAGGCATCGTGTTTTAAGAACCCTCGTCGCCAGATAACGACCGCCTCGTAACGTGCTGGCATTAAATGAAGCAAGGCAGCCGCGCGCGCTTCCTCGCCGCCCGCCCGCTCGCCCGCTCGCCCGCCCGCCCGCCCGCCCGCCCGCCCGCCCGCCCGCCCGCTCGCCCGCTCGCCCGCTCGCTCGCCCGCCGGCTCCACGCGGCGGATTCTGGGGCGGGATGGACGGCGGGTGACACGTCTGTTATTAACTAATGTTTACTCCCATAAATTGCTATTCGCGGGGGGCGGTGTCTGCCTCCCGTGGAGGGAACAGTGGACGTAATGGCGGTGGAGGGGATGGCAGGAGGCGACGGCGATGGCGATGGCCGTGTCCGACTGAGGTGGCTCAGGGCACCAAATGACCTCACTGTAGTGCCCCTGACCGGGGTGTCCTAGGGTTTGAGTCTCGATGATCGATTCGATAGCTAGGTCGAATTCAGCCTTGAATGGAGGAGAAATCTATCGGCCGGCTGCTTTGATGGGAGTTTTCCGTGGTTTCTCCGATCAACCCAGGTAAATGTCGAAGCGATTCATGGGGCGAGGGACCGCACGCGATCTTTCCTTCCTCTTCTTGGTCCTATCCTTTCCCCTTACCAAAACACGCTTACACTTACATGCACTACACTATCACACATGTCGAGAGCTCAGAGCGTGTCCCTGGTAGGGCGGTGTCCCGTGGGTGGGAGATACCTGGGTAGGGAGAACCCAGCAAGCCAACATGAAGGTCGGCATCGGATCTCACCATCCATCAGAGGAAGATCACCCCACCTCCCATGATAAAGCATGCACAACACTTACGGGATTAATGAACCCAGTTGATGCACGCGTAATCAGCAATGCATCAATCAATTAGACGATTGCCGTGGCCGTATGGACGGACGTGGGGCGTGGCCAAGGGCAGGGGTAGTGGAGGCTACGGCCGCGGCCCTGCTGGGGTGCGGGCGAGGTCCAGTCAGCGTTGGCAGCGCCCACGTCTGCGGTCGCGGCGACGGCGGTGGACCAAGAAGTGGAGGTGGAGGCAGAGACGTCGGCACCCCTGGGAGGCTGCGTAATGAAATTGTAAAACGAACTGTTGGACGCCGCCGTCTCTTTCACTCTCCCCCGCTCTGCGGTCCAACAGTTTGCCCCCGCCCACCCCCCGTCTCCGCCGCGTCATTCCAGCAGTCACTGTGCTCTGCGGTTAAGTAGAGGCCGCGTGGAAGGAGCCGAAGAAAGCGTTGCGGGGGGGGGGTTGGGAATGAGCTGAAGCAGCCAAGTCGGAGCCGCGGCTGGGTGGCGATGGCGGTGGTGACGTTTGGTGGTGGGGGTGGCGTTTGCGTTGGCGCGCTGACGTAATGAACACGATCGCGCGATGTGATCTGCGCCTCCCTCGCTTCCGGCTATGCTCCTGGGGGCCGTGGAATCCTACGCGCCGGTGCTCACGGGTGGCCTCTCTGCATGCCCACGCCCGCTGGCTCCATTTCTCACTCGCCATGCTCTCTCTCTCTCTCCCTCTCTCTCTCACTCACTCTCTCTCTTTCGCTCGCTTGCTCTCTCTCTGTCTCCCTCTCTCTCTCTCTGTCTCTGTCTCCCTCTCTCTCTCTCCCTCTCTCTGTCTCCCTCTCTCTCTCTCACACCCTTCGCTTAATCCCGACTTCAAATTTAACTACTTCATTCACTTTTCGGACTTCCGCACCTCCCATTAATTTGCTTTCCTTCTCTTCTCACTCTTCATTTCCTTATCTTACTTCTCGTGTTTCTTTTACTCTTTTCTATTTTCTCTCTCCTATTTTTTTAAATTATCTTTATTCTCTCTCTATCTCTCTCTCTCTCTCGCTCTCTCGCTCTCTCGCTCTCTCGCTCTCTCACTCTCTCATCCCTCCGCTTAATTCAGACTCCAAATTTATCAACTTTATTCACTTTTCGGACTTCTGCACTCCCCTATTAATTTTCTTACCTCCTCTTCTCTCTCTTCATTTCTCGTGTTCATTTTCCTCTTCTTCTATTTTTCCCTTCTATTTTTAAAAAATTCTTTATTCTCTCTCTCACTCATCCGCTTAATCCAGATTCCAAATTTAACAACTTTATTGACTTTTCTGACTTCCGCACCTCCTTTTAATTTGCTTTCCTCCTTTTCATCTGTTCATTTTTCTTCTCGTGTCTCTTTTTCTATTTTTATATTCTTCTCTCTTAATTCTTTCTCTCTCTCTCTTTTTCTTCCACTTACGACGTCTCTTTTTTAATCTCTGATCTTTGATCTCTGGATATAACTATTTTTATTTTCATTAACTTTCTTTCCCTTTATCAGGCTACAATTTTTCTCTATTCATTCCGTATCTTCTTTTTCTGTTTCTCTCTTCTACTTGAATTGGTCTTATTCTCTTCTCTCATATTTATCTCAGCTCCTTTCGTTTCTTCTTTCTATCTTACTGTTGTTAATTATTTTCAAAAATCCAAGAACTGTTCAAACTTGTATTTTATTACTTTATCCATTGCATCCTCTTTTCCTTCTTACCACCTCCTCTTAAGCCTAAACACGTCCTTTTCTATCTGAATATACTTGCACCATGTATTGTAGCCCACACTCCACGTTCACCTACTCTGTCTTACTCCCTGCTTCATTTTCTGTTGAAGCGTAGACCAGAAATGTCTAAAGTTCTGCCTGCAGCGTTCCCGTGCGCCCTTTCATCTACTTGGAGTTCTTGTTGGCGGCTACGAAATGGCAAGTTCTGGTCTTTGTTATCGTGTTTCGTGTACATAACGTGTACATGTGCCGAAAACAAGAAGTTAAAGGGAGAACTGCCGAGGTAATTATTAATTTAATCCGAAAATGTCATTAACACTCGTATATGGACAATTTCCATTTAAGTACCTTGACAATATAATAGGAGCACATGAATGAAGTGCAGCACATGAATGAAATAACCATACAGTATCTGAGCGTAGTCGTTCAAAATAGTTCCTTACACTAATTTCATCTTCCATGTTACGTTTTAGAGTCATGTTATTTATGCCCCATGAAGTCTTCCTGTATTTTGTAATACGAGCGAAACATACTGCTGTTTGAAGTAATCATAGCTCAAAAGGGATGCTGAAGCCAAATCCAAAATAGCAAATTTGTTTCTGCCGCAGCATCACCTTCGAAACAATAAGCTTGGACGATCTCGTCCCACACGCGTCTGCCTCGCCTGCCGCTTGCAAGGGAGCAGCGGCGTCACGTCGTGGCCCCGCGCCCTGGATTCCAGTCCAGACTCGCCCTCGCCCCGCCCTCGCCCCGCCCTCGCCCCACCCTCGCCCCGCCCTCGCCCCGCCCTCGCCCCGCCCTCGCCCCGCCCTCGCCCCGCCCTCGCCCCGCCCTCGCCCCGCCCTCGCCCCGCCCTCGCCCCGCCCTCGCCCCGCCCTCGCCCCGCCCTCGCCCCGCCCTCGCCCCGCCCTCGCCCCGCCCTCGCCGCCGCTGCAGGAAGCGCCCGCCACAAAGCCAGTTCGCCTTGTTTGCCCCACGTAACTCCATTCAGCGGAATGAGGCGGTCTTCGCCGCCGCCGCCGCCGCTTCCTTTTATTTCAGCGAATCTTTTGTGTGGAGGTAGTCTTTCCCCAGACGTTCGCTTATATATAGCGCGGTCTTTCTGTGCTGCAAGGTCTCTCTCCAAGCTAGAATCCTCCTATCACTGAAAGAGCGTCTAGAAACTGGGTAAGATGTAACGCGACACCACGCCTCGCCTTGCAACTCGTTTTGGGAACTCCATTATCCTTTTCCACCGTTGACGCCTCTGGAAACGGCCGGAGTCAGTTTGAATCCGGGGGTTTTAATTTTCGCAGTAAGATTCATGTATCTGGCGTACTACAGAGTTTAGTATATGCGGGTAAGGGAATTTCCTGATTTTATCAGCAATACCTCTGATGTCAGGAGGCACTTGTATTTCGTGTCCTCGACCCAAAATACAAATTCACAAGATTACAATTCAAAGACATTAACTATGGTTTCTCAAAAGTTTCATCCGAAAATAAATAGGAGCATTAATGATTTTCATTCTTCTTTTGGAAATCTGAATTTGATGATTAAGCGATTGCATATGTTTATATAATAATGATAATAATAATCCATATCTAGCATTCCATTAAGACCAAACTTATTTTTCAGTTGAAGATTAAGACAATTAACTATTGTTAACCATTTTTTCCCGTCAGAGTCATCTATATTAATCCTTTAGCTTTTAAAACTCTTTAAAACTACTTCTAAACTTTATTTTCTAAACCTTTCAATTTCATTTTTCATGGAATTAACGATATCGGAAATAAATGAATGTATGTACTTCTATTGGAGTCAATGATTTATAGTGTTACTATACTTATGTTCAGTGTGTATATATACATTATACATACATAGTGTGAGTATGAAGTTTTAACTCTTGAACAAATCTTATTACTTCTATGCACTTCTGGTTTCCAAACAGTTTATTTTCACTTGTCTGTAAATTACAATTCTTTGTTCTGTTTTTATCTCTTCTTGTCCAAAGCTATGCAAGTTGCTTTTTCAGATCGTTTTCTGAACTTTTCTTATACATACTATACACTTACACATAATATACACTTACATATAATTAATTTCATCACTAATACGAGTACTTAGTAATAAACTTAACGTAATGCTGCAGGAAAAACTTTATATTTTCGACATCAAAACGCATGTGGGTTTTTCTTCGTTTTACACGTAATAAGTTACTTTTCCTTTATATATTGAATAACGTTTTTGCAAAATGTTTTTCTCAAAACATCTCTCCGAGAACTCCCAATGCTAGCGCCTAAACTGTACACAGCATTTTCACGAACATAATATTTCTTTTTGGATATGGTTGATGTCGCAACTCCTGATTTTGAAACGGATGTTTTAATTTTTGAAGATACTTAAAATGAAATCCCTAGAAGTTTTGAAAAAATATCTAAAAAAGCTCCTGATTTTTAAAAAAAGTTTTTCTCGAAGGGAGAAAAATTAGTTTTTATAAAGGTGCAGACGCGATTTTCTGTAAAACCTTTGAATTTCCCAAAATTGCAAAAGTTCATTTTAAAATAAATGTTATTTCTCTCGAATATTGAATCTAGAAATTCATTTTTTAAAGCAATCCATTCCTCAATTTTAGATATTTCAAAAGATGGATTAGTCTCTCCAATTCAAAATTCTTACGAAAGCATTGTGATTAGTGAAATTAATCTCACCAGCTTCAGAACAAGTTGGTAAATTATTGTTGGAAACAAAGCACTCGTAAATATATAACCTAACTTACATTAACACAACTTATTAAGAAAATATAAAATACTGTTGATACATAAAAGTCGTGAGATATAATCACTCCTATGTTAAAAGAGTAATAGAAAAGTAAGTAAATTACTTGAATTCTCGTTTGTAATCGTCGATGAACTAGCTCGAAGTTATCACGAGAAACATGCAGGTCTTGTACTCTTCGAAGAAAAAGGACACACTAGAGACAGCAAAGGTGACCAGAGTTTCGAAAATCCAAGAACGGATGAGCACGAACACGTACCTCCATGAGAAAAAGCAGCATTTTTGATTGCGCTTCTTTGCGCAATGCCCTGCACCGCTATGTGGGAGGGCGAGAGGGAAGCGTGAGAACGGCTCCGTCCGGTGCCGCTGTGAGGCGTGGGGCAGCCCGTGAAATATCAGCGGCCGCAAGACAAACGCCCACGCACCCTGGCGGAGGGCGCCTGAGATGTTTGGGTGCGCCGCCGCAAATATTGGCACAGGTGGCGAGTGCGGCGAGCGGAGGCCGCAGGTGCTGCGGGGAAAACTTCACACCCACGCCCCCGCCCCCACCGTCCCCCTTTCCCCTCCCCCTCCCCTCCCCTTCCCCCTACTCCTCCCCCTTCTCGTGGCCTCGCGACCCGGAGCGGTGGCTCAGTGCATCAACGGATGTCACTGCAGCGCCTCTGACCGGGAGGCCCTAGGTTCGAGTCCCGACGGCGGTTGTATTTTCGACACTGGCTTTTCAGCTAGGTCGAGTTCAGTCGCTGTCTGGAGGAGAATTCTAGCGGCCGGCTGCTCCGATCGGAAGTGTTCCGTGGTGTCTCCGATCAACACCAGGCGAATGCCGAAGCAGAACCCTAACAAACGAGTCACGGACCACGCGCAATCTTTCCTTCCTCTTCCTTGTCCTATCCTCTCCCCCTTACACACACACTTACACGAACATGCACTAAACTACACATACTACGGGAGGCCAGTCGGGAGCTTAGAGCGTGTCTCGGCTGGGGCGGTGCCCCGCTGGTGGGAGAGTCCTGGTTAGGGGGAAATCCTGCTAGCCGACGGTTGGTCGGCGCTGGATGTCACCATCCAAAGGGGGAAGATCACCCCCATCTACCGAGGAAAAAAATAATGACCTAAGCTGTTGACGCGCCCGGAATCTCTAACCAACCAACCAATCGCTGCCACGCCCCATCTCCGTTGCTCACGGCATCCATCCTATCCCAGACCTCATCGCGTTCCTCAAATGTGTCCAAACTTTTCGATGGCCTCGCCGGTTGAGTGAAGCTCAGAACCGCCATTGCCACGGCCTCTGAAGCGACGCTGACCGAATGACCCTAGGGTTCGAGTCCCGACAGTGGTAAGATTTTCGACACTTTCTGGATAACTAGGCCTAATTCAGCCGCTACGAGGATGAGAATTCTAGCGAGCTGCCGCTCTAATCGTTGGTTTTTTGCTATTTCATCGGTTAATAACAGGCGAATGCCGGAGCAGTTCCCCAATAAACGGGCCACAGACGCGATTTTTCTTCCTCTTCGTTGTCCTATCCTTTCTCCGTGCCTAAACAAGGGGCCTGTTTTTCTACTACAGCTTTCGACTGGTATTGATCTGAGAAACCACCGAACATGACCTATTAGTGCAGCCGGTCACTAGAATTCTCCTCCATGCAACGGTATTCATTTGTAATACCCACGAAAGTACGACCTTTTAAAAACAATAATTTAAAACGGAAACAAAACTTTAACAATTATAATATAGCTGACGCACGACTTTATTTTAAGAAAAGTTGATGTGTTAAAAGTGGTAAGTCTATTGTTAGCGCGTTTACAACCTGTTCGTAGTCAGCTTAAAGACTTTCAAACTCTGGCACAAGCTTTTTTCAACTGTTAGTCATGAGGTTCAAACTTGATGTGTCGACTTTCAGCTGCAATGAGATGCGCAAAAGAAGTCCTTACAACACTGGAAGATTCTTTTGTGAAAAATTTCGTACAACATTTCAACGCTCTCAAGTTCAGAAAGCCCAAAGAAACTTGAGAAGTGTGTGGAAATGCTTTTTATAGGACACGAGGAGAAAATGAAACAAAACGGTTAAGTTCTTCTTATAACATACAAAATATACCTATAAAAGAATATTGAATTCTAGGACTGATATGGTACAGTGCATACTTGAAATATTAATCTTAGTTTAGTGTGCTATTGTAGTAATAGCGGAATAATGATATTTTGGTTTTATTGTGAAGCCAGGAAATGCAAAGACTCTTTTCTTATCAGCTCAACTGTGTAGTATAAAAATAGTTGATTAAATGATTTTTTATGATTTAAATGATTTTTTATTATTCGAGATGTACTTCTAAGAATGAAGTAATGAGTAATTTGAGACGAGTCTCATTGATTCATTGACATATATTCCTACAGTATTATTTTATTATGACAATATTGTAATGTGTATACACAGAATTTTCACTGCATACAAAGTACACAACATTTGTTAAAATAATTAAATTTTAAATTGTAGGCATAAAATTGATAAAAATTGAAAAGATTATGTTTCGGGAACATTACAATCACCACATCCTGAGGTTGTAATTATCAATTCTTATGAGTAATTCTCAAGTGTGTTGCTGCAGCAAAAAAAGATTTGTTGCCAGAAAAACTTTTTTTGCGTCCCTGACACTGAAAATGTGAAGATTCCAATTTCCTCTATTAGTAATAAATTATCTCTTCTGTCGCGTTATTCATCTTTCATTATTCACCTTCTGTGGGGACTCTCTTCCGAAATATTGGATTACCGCATAGCGTCTGCCCCTGCCATTTCTAGCCCTCCCTCGACGGTACAATCAGTACACCACGACGTGAAATAATATTTTTAGGTTTCCGATGTTCCTTATAGTACATATGTTCTACTTTTCTATTGTACCTTTACTACAGTTATTGAATGCGATGTCATTGCAGAGTTTTACACGTGATGAATGAGATACGTTAATGTGAGAAGAAATTGAGGTATTGCAATTTTAATTCACAGCTACTAATGCGAGAAACAGCTACTAAAGCGAGATATGCTATTGTAGCAGATCTATTTATAAATTGTAGACGATACAGACATCTGTTTTTGTTAATACAACAAAGGACTGTAGCAATATAACCAGTTTCTATTACATAAGGCAGAAAGTATTAGAATGAAATATTCTGATTAAAATGGCTCTTGATAATATTACGTCATGATTAAAATCTAGTTAATATACTCTTCTGCTCTTAAGCAAATATCAGGAAAAAATTCATAAGAACCTTTTTGCAATTTAATCTCTTATTCTGACTAAAAATAGAGATAACTTTATATTAATCCTTATCAAAATTCTTTTGTGCCAAATCGTCTCCACACATAGTCAGGGCTGTTATAAAAGCATTGGGAGCCCTTCGGTCTAAGTAAACTTAGGGGCCCCCGTTCTTACTTTCACCGATCACCCCTCCACCAATTTCGATTCTGAAATGTAAATAAAATCCCATCAATTTACATTGTATTTTATAATATTTTTTTAAAATCTTTAGAAAGTATTTCTTAGTTTCAATTTAACATTATTCAATGTTGAAAACTCCATGCACAGGAATGAATTTAAATTATTCAAAAATAATTAATTACTCAAATACAATAAAAAAATTAAAAACATATTTTGTTGAAACAATCAATTTCTCATTTCTGAGTGACATTCTTGCACCCACCAGCAACATTCTACACTAAAAATATTATACGAAGTTGGACGACACATTATGTCAATTGCTGGCATATATTTTAATCATATACCACCTGTTATGCGGTTTTTTATTTTATATTTTTATAAAATTTCGTATTCAATATTTTTGTAAGATTATCGGGTGCTCTTGAACATTGGGGGCCCTGGGGTCGGGCCCTTCAGCCCCCCCTTGCGTTTACACGGCACTGAAGAAGTTGATCATATTGGTCCAGTCGATTCTTTAAGACTTCTCAATTACACAGCGGTAAATACATTACGAACCGGCAAGTATATGAGTAACTCTGGCGCTACTCCTCATGAACTGAACTGAACTGAACTGAACTCAATGTGGAGCAAATGCCTCACCAAAGATCTACGCAGGAGAGCAATGCTCCACTCTCGCCACGTCGCGGCGCGTCGAGCTGAAAGTGCGCGGAAGAGCCTAAAAGGCCTGTTTCACGCTGCACACTCGCCCGCGCCGGTGGCATGGCGTGGCAGCCACGTGACGAGCGCCCATGGCCTCGCTCGCCTACCTGCGTCACGTCGCCTCGCCTCGTTCCACCCAGACCCGCTCCGCCCCGCTCCGCCCCGCTCCGCCCCGCTCCGCCCCGCTCCGCCCCGCCTGCCCCGCTCCGCCCCGCTCCGCCCCGCTCCGCCCCGCTCCGCCCCGCTCCGCCCGCTCCGCCCCGCTCCGCCCCGCTCCGCCCGCTCCGCCCCGCTCCGCCCCGCTCCGCCCCGCTCCGCCGCGCTCCGCCCCGCTCCGCCCCGCTCCGCCCGCTCCGCCCCGCTCCGCCCCGCTCCGCCCCGCTCCGCCCCGCTCCGCCCCGCTCCGCCCCGCTCCGCCCCGCTCCGCCCCGCTCCGCCCCGCTCCGCCCCGCTCCGCCCCGCTCCGCCCCGCTCCGCCCCGCTCCGCCCCGCTCCGCCCCGCTCCGCCCCGCTCCGCCCCGCTCCGCCCCGCTTCACACGGCCACGCATTGCGCCCGCACGCATCTGCTCACGCGCGCGCCCGTCCGCCCGCCTGATAATTGTGATATATTGGGTGAGGGCGGGAGGGTCGTGGGCGCGACGCGGCGGTCGCCGCGAGGGGGATCAGCTGGCGGGCGGGCGGGCGCAGCGGCCGTCATTCGGGCGGATAGCGGGTCCCTGATGAGCGAACGAATGATATGTGAGGCTGCGAGAATACGGAAGAGATAGAGTGTAAGCCTGCAAACAACATAAAGAAGTAGGCAGGTAGAAATATGTATCGGCAAACGTGCGAGTCTGAGAACCGAATATCAAGAATAAGAAATACACTGAACAGAAAAAAATCTTCCAAATGGCGAATGGAAGAACGCTCATTAGTCGGAAAGTAAATCAGGGAATATTGATGGTCAGATGAAAAGTATTTCTCGGCAATTTAAATTGACGGAACGCAGTAAGTGACGGAAAGAGTGATTGGAAGGAACAATGAAAAATAAAGGGAATAGGTCAAATGGAAACTACATCACATGAGTAATGGAATTGAATGGGTCTTTATAAAAGGATAGTAGCAGAGGTCATTGACGTGGTCTGGCGAGTAGTGCCAAGGGAAATAGCTACCGTGTGTCTGAACTAATTGTGAATTGTGAGCGGGAGCGTGGGTATGAGTGTGGTCACAGAAGTATATTTGGCGGATAGCCGCTGGTTGAGTGTCTTAGTGTGAGGGCGTAAAAGCTATGAGTGCGGACATTAGGGCACGTTCGTTTGGTAAAACAGGCAAACTAGGCAAGGTGCTTGTGATCCTTGCGTGGGGGGGGGGACGAGTGAGCGGACACACGAACGACGAGTGAGCCGACCGGAAGGTGGAAGGCGTGCTTACGAGAGAGCAGAACATGACGGTTCAGGGATAACGCTTGGATGAGTTCACATGAAAATGCGTGGAGAGGAAGTAAACGCGTGGCAAAACGTGTGGGAATCAAGTGAGAAAAGCGTGAGAATAAAGCGTGGAGGACAAGCTTGGGTGAAACGCGTAGGAAAACGTAAGAGAAAAGCGTGAGGGTAAACCGTGAGAGAAAACGTGGCGGATGAGCGTGCGCAAAACGCGTGGGGAAAAGAGTATGGGAAAAGCATGGGCAAAAGCGTGAGGAAAAACTTGAGGAAAAAAACATGGATAACAGCGTGGGAAAAAAGCTTGGGAAACATTTTGAGGAATAGCTCGGGGCAAAGGTTTGGGTAAAAACTTGGGCGAAAGTTTGGAGAAAAGGCTTGGGGAATACGTGTGGAGAAATCGCGTGAGAGCAAGCACGAGGAAATACATGAGAAAACGTATGAGGAAATGCGTGTAGGAAATGAGTGGGAAAGTACGTGCGAAAACGTGACAGCGAGTGTGCGTGTAATAGACGGATGACAAGGAGTTTAGAAATGGCGTAGGGAATAGAGGGCGATCGGACGAATTGTATTATCAGCAAGCGCCTCTAAACTGGAATAAGTCTCGAAATAGACTACCATCAGTTATTCGGTAAGTACCACGCACACGTGCTAGTAACGGGGCCGCAGAGTATTTGTTCTGAGCAGCGTTCGAGCAGCAACAATGAAAGGCATCGGAGCGTGGAATGAAAATTAATTCGCGAAGTGTTCTTGCCCGTACACAGTAGCATTGTTAACACGGGGCGGAGTAGAATATATTGGTCTTATTTAGTGGTGATTGTTGAGGCGTTGCAAGGCTTCGCCTCTTCCCGTCGGAATATCATGTTCGGGGAAGCTGATGCTGGGGGAAGTTCAACGTCTGAAGTTTGAAAATAAATGCGAAGCAATGGGGATCTGAATTGTTAAATGAACTTAATTATCCTCGAAATGTATACCTTCGTAAATGCTTACAAAAACTTTTAAACACGTGAAGAAACATGACCTAAAATTATTGTTGATATTTGACATTATTTTTCTCATTTAATTAAATGTCATTTGCCAATATATCTTTACTATTTACGCTGAAGGCGTTTCTGATTTGAAATCAAATCAAAATTCTTAAATCTCTAATTTAATTCAAAACCTCAATATTCCAATAGTTCTTCAGATGTAGTCAACGAGACACAAGCGACATATCAATATCCATTGCAACTAGAGCGTTATACTGTTTCGCGCATTGTGAATAAGGGCATAATGAAAATTGTATTTAACCCTAACATTAACCAAAAATGTATCACAGTGAAATAAAAAATAAAATCATTAATGCAGTTGCATTGACATTCTTTTTTTTAGCACCAATCTACTACTCACTATGATGCAACCGATGGACTAAATATATTTTAAAGTAATTTTCAAAAAATATTCTCAAAGATTAAAAAGACAAATATGAAGAATAATAATTTAAAGAATAAATTCTGAATAAGTGCTTTTTAAAATATATAATAAAATAAGCTTTGAAAAAACGCAATATAATTGGTGTTAACTTTTAGAAAGTGAATCTCTGTTGTACTTACCAGTTAGCAGTTCAAGAAATTTGAATGAATGCCCCGCTCTTCATTGCAAGAACGTTAATAGTACTGCATAATTAGTAAAAGGTTTTGACATCTTCTTGTCATCTGTACATACCTGAAAAACACATTGAAATAAATTATTTTAGTAATAATTTCATGAAAAAGTTAATTTAATTGGCATGATTCTTTACTTACAATTATAAAAATGAAGACATGCAAAGAAAAGTATACAATGCTCTTTGGCGGTAATGTCAATAACGTTCATACAATCTTTCGCAAGTTCAATTTACATGTTTAATTAATATTTAAAATGCCAGTTTACATCTTTTTCTACATAAATAAAATTGGAGTGTCTTTCAGTGATTTCAAAATAGCTATCCTTCTATAATCTCATCTGCTTATTTAGATGAAACAAAAAAATCTAATTGTTTTTATGAGTGTTATGTACGAGTACGTGTCTGTCCGGGGAAATCTCAAAAATGGATAAAACCATTTTGATGGGGTTTTCACTAAAACGTAATGTGTTTTCACTAGCATAACGTAGTTATTTTTTTCAAATTATTTTTCCTTACATACAGAAGAATTGTTTCCTTATAAAACGACCCTTTTATTCCACACTTAAGAAATCATTGTACACGTGACCTTTAAAACCAGATAAAAGTTACTGTTTGGATGAGATTACATATATCCCCATTCCCAAGACTTTATAGCAAACGTGGAGATTTTTGCAAGTATTTGGAAAGAGGAAGGAAATCCATCATTGTACATGGAACATTTATTAATGCTCATAAAATTTATATTACTAATATATAATGCCCCTAGTAATTAAATTACTCCCGCCATTAAATATTCTCACGTTTTGCGAAATGAAACAGCAACTTAGGACTTTTTAGTCCTTAAAGAACTGTATAATATACTAATTTTACTACGTTCTGTATTCGTAAAGACGGTATTTGTTAAAATATTTAATTTGTTGCAGTGTTATACAAAAGCAATTTATTTTCGATTTTTTATTTGATTGTCAGTAGTGTGCGTACTGCTTTTTGGAAAGCCATATTTTGCGTGAATTTGTTCATCCGCATTTTAGATGCTGCAGAACATTAGTGTCCAAATAAATGCTTTTTCATTCATGCCACTAACACCATTACGCAGTGAGTAATTGCAGGTAAAATTTCTTTTGAGAAGTTTGTCCATAGTATACAACAATGCATCTGTTCACCTCTGCTAGTAACAGCAATGGCCGTAGCAACAGTGATCGTAGAGAACACGCAAGGGCACGCAGAGGTGGGTGAAGGAAGGTAGAGCGAAGAAGCAGGCAGTGGGCAGGAGTGGGCAGCGTGGCGTAGGGATAGTCAGGTCACGTCACGCCAGGCAAAGGTAGGTCAAACCACAACAGAACTAGAACTACAATACAATAAATACAATTCACTTCCTATATAATAGACAATTGTGATAAATTCTTGGTAATGTTGAATACTTCTGTTGTTCAGGAATACACATTTTACATATGCAAATTGAAATAGTAGTAACTCTGCTACCAGTACAACAATAAATGGATGCATATGAATAAAAGTCATATGAAGAACTCATGTAATATAAAGCAGAATGCCAAGTGACTGACCGAAAATAAAAAGTAGAACGACGCAGGATTATCGCTCTCCTCTTCGCTCTTCGCGCACGCTCTCACCTTCGCCATCGCCCTCAATGTAGCATTCGTTCTCGTTGCTATCACTCGCTTCCACCCTCGCTCTCGCCCTCACTCTCGCCCTCACTCTCGCCCTCACTCTCGCCCTCACTCTCGCCCTCACTCTCGCCCTCACTCCCGCTCTCTCCCTCGCTTTCCCTCTCGCCCTCCCCATCGCCCACGCCCTCCCCCTCCCCCTCGCCTTCTCCTTCTCCTTCTCCCTCGCCCTCCCCCTCCCCTCGCCTTCCTATCGCTCTCGCCCTACCCCTCGCTCTGCCTTGCCCTCTGCCTCCCCTCGCCCTCGCCCATGCCTTCACCCCGTCTCTCCCTCTCCCTCGCTCTCGCCATCCCTCGACGTCGCTATCCCTACCCCTATCCCTATGAATGCCCCTCGCGCTCGCCCTCCCCCTTGCTATCCTCGCTCTGCCTTGCCTCCCCTCGCCCTCGCCCATGCCTTCACCCCCGTCTCTCGCTCTCCCTCGCGCCTCGCCATCCCCGACGTCGCGCGCCCACAGGGGACGTCGCCCCCGGCCCGTCTCGACGCTTCCCGCCCATCCTCAGGTTATAAATCGCGGTCCCACGTCCCGGGTCCCACAGGCGCCGCCGCCGCCGCCGCCTCCGCCGCCGCCCGCGGCGTCGACATCCGACGCGCTATAAATAGCGACCCTTCCGCCTTTCGGCCGCGCCCGCGGCTCCTCCCAAAGAGCTTGTAGATTTACGCCGATGCGTCGCGGGCTGCGCGACGGGGCGATGCCGCTGCGTGGCGTCGAGGGCACTCGCGGCTCAGGCGCCCTCTGGGCAGCGGCGGGCACCGCACTGGCACACATGAAACCCCGTGTGGTACACGACACCACAACAATTCGCTTCATCAGGGAGACGAGTCCCCGGGGTGGGCACCTTGGCCTCTTTGGGCTCTAATACGCACCCCCCGGCCGACGCATTAACGCCGACAGACTGATGTTTGCATACAGCCCAGTTTTTTACTTCGCGGCAACCTCCTCATACAATGCCTGGGTAGGAGCTGCCCTGCTAGCTCAGAGTTCCTAGCTATCCAGGCTAGTACCGGTGTCTCGACAATGCGCCTCTCACATGCGCCGGGAACACGTTTCCTCCTCTTTGCTCCGAGTATCGGGCCAGTGATACGACGAATCCGAGAGCCCAACTGGGGGCCACCTGAAGAAAGGTCCAGGCGGCTCGGAGCCCTCATCCCGTCTCCCTAATGCTTACTGCCAGTTCACGTCGTGGGTAACGCCGGTACCGGAGCAACCTCACGGGAATCCTGCTCCAAGGTCGACGCGCCATAGGCCCAACTCGGGGGTGGCCGGCCGTCCAGCCACCAGAAGCTTAGCATCGCCTTCTCACTGCCTGCACCTCCAAGCTAACGACGTGAGCGACGCCGCGAGACACAGTATTCTGATGGATCTAGCTCCCCCTGGTGGTCGTCTACGACTCTCCACCAGAGATACCGACAACCTACGTCATCGTGATCCCCTCCTTGCGGGGTTTCCCCTGTTATAAATTGACAAACATGGAATCGTTAAGCAGGGGTGGGATGGTTATCAGGGCGAAACTGGTGACGGGAGAGAATGGTGCTGGCTGCTCTTATTCGGCCACCATCAGAGCTCTCATTTGCAGCTGTCTGTTGAGCGACTCTAGTCTGACCAGATAGCTCAAGGGTGCGTGTTCCGAAAGTGGTGCATTTTCGACGCTAACTGTATAGTTGGTAGTATGTTGTTCTAATTGGTTGTTTTTCGTGGTTTCTCTGATCAACACCAGGCTGTACCTCATACCGGAGGAGAACCGAACCAAACAGGCCACGGACAGCGCGCGCTATTTTCTTCCTCTTGCTTGTTCCTTCCTCTCCCTTGCACCCTCACTCTTACACGCACTACACAACCACATTATTTGGGGTCTAATAGGGAGATCAAAGCTCTTCCCAGCTGAGGCTATGCCCCTCTGGGGGAGATACCTGGTTGCGAAAATTCTCCGCAGACCGTCGTAGGGGGCGCGGGATCTCGCCATTCACCGACGGAAGATCAACGCCACCTCCAGCGATAAAAACATGCACTACACTTACTAATCATTATACATCGGAGGTATAGGCACTAAAAACATCTTTCAGACGCCTAAAAAGGCATTTAAAATGTCAAGAATAAGGAGAAAAAAGCACTGTCATAAGTTACACAATAAAATGAGAAATTGTTTGTAATTTTTGACTATTTAATTTTGTAAACTTAAATGCACAAAAGTACGTACATTTTAATGGAAGACTAGATTTACATATTTACAACTCATCGACATTTTATTCTTAATAGTTTGCATTGCAATATAATATCAGTAACTATTCATGGATCACAATTTCAAATATGTGACGATTGGAAGACAAAATCAGTTTGAATGCGGAGAAGGATCTCTCAGCATCTACTGATGTGACTGGCATTTATTTTAGAAATCAAATATTAGCGACACTGAAAACTTTAGGAAGTTTGCATTTACTTCCAATTAATATTTCGGTTCCCCTCGATGTATTGTCATCGTATCGACCATGTCATCAGAACATGACTGGTACTTGTGAAATAGGGAAATGGAGAAGTATCTGTTGGTATACTTTTAGGACTTCTCTCATATTTTAAAATGCAAAAACGTGAATTCCGTAACGAATATTCACGTTGCTCCATGGTCGATTTTCTGATATCTTATTGTATTCTACATAGAAATAATTAATAAAAGGCAAAACAATATCCAATAACTCTAAAATAGGTATATACGCAAAAAAGTCATTTATGCTAAAAAAATCAAATATAGGCATTATAAAACTTCGTCATAATTCGTCATGATTCGTGCAAATGTTATCAGCCTTTTAAATAAGTTCGCTAGAATAAAATAGGCATTTCCCTAAACATCCGATGTCTACTAATGATCTTAGAAGTTGAATCACTGATCAACCAATCAAAACCATTTTGGACAGGTCACTAAGAACTAATTGATTGAGAAAGGTTATCGGATCATCAACCACCACCTATCAAGCGAGAATCAATAGCGGGTTTGGTGATAGTGGCAGGAATGTTGACAGTATCGGGAATAACAATGGCGAATATCACAATGACGGGGTGAAAACAGTGGTGAGTATGTTGAATGATGAAAGTTGTGAATATGGGCTACAGTGGTGAGAGTATGTCTAGGAAAGTTTCGAGACGGTGGTATTGAATATGAAAGGCCTTCAAGAAAACTAGCATGTGAATGTATTTTTAAATCTCCGTAAATTACCTTATTAAAAATGGAATGGTAACATGGTGCTTTAACATATACTTAATGAGTGTTTTGGCTCTATTTGAAGATCATTTCATGCACTCTTGCCTGTTTCATTATTTTTGTGATGTACTTGTTAATTATCTTGTGCAATTTAAATTACTTTATCATTTGCTGAATAACTACCTACAATTATCGTAGACTTGTTTAAACATTTCGAAAGAGCAAATGCATTTTTAATACGTTTGTCCGTTTCTCCATCGAAAATTCCAAACATTTAACATTTCTAAACTACAGAGTTCATGATAGAGATTTTTTTCTTACACATTTTTTTTCTGAAACAGATCTTTAATAAATAAAATGTACATTTTGTTGTAGATAACGAGTAGTTTTCGCGTCATTTGTGCTTAAAATTAGATGTATAATAAAACACATTTTCTCAAAAAAACACTCCAATTTGTCATGGTTAAAACACAGAGCGCTGAACCTTTTCATCATTAGTTCTATTCGAAGAAAAAGTTTACAAAAAATATTCTAGCCGTTATTTGACAAAAATATAAATGATCTTTTCTTCAAGCAACAATTACCCAAAAATACTCTTAATTTCGAAAAAATTGTACATGAACTATTACCTATACCTATACCCAATACCTATTTTTAGGACATTTTCCATTAAGGAAAATATGCGTCATTGATATTGTAGTTTCTTAACGTTAATTGTTTGCAATTTTAGAAAACACAGTGTCGAGGGCCCTACGCCATGTGTAAATTCCTCTATTCCAGAAAAAAATAAAGAAAATATTCGAGAACGTTTTTGAGAAGATAATACATTCAAAATTGCTGAATTGCACGCGAAATTCAACTAAAAACATTCTTTTTTTAAAATTAAATATTGGCCTATCTTAAGAAAAAAAATATTTGGAGCCATTTTTAAGAAAAGTTTGAAAACATTGAGGCTTCATGTAAAGTACTTCCAAACGCATAAGTAGTACTGGTCACTTCATTTAAAGTACCTCTATTCCAAATTCGCACGGCCTCGATTTTCCTCTGATCGATTGAGAAAAATCGAATTTGGAGAAAATCGTATGATCTGTTAAGGTGCTAGTGTTGACCACCGACGAACAGACTGACACACGTATTGGCGGACAGCCTGACTGTCGGACAAACTCACAGATAGGCATACGGACAGGCGTTTTGCCGTTAATCAATTTTTCAGTATCAAGAACCGATAAAACGTAGATTCTGACTGCACAACGTTTTTATGAAGTAATTTACTACTGGCATGAAAACGTTCTATACACGTTTTCGATATCAGAGACCTACAATAATTGTGTGATGAAATATCGACACTTCCTGCTGTAACATTATTTTCTCTTTGCAACATAAGTACAGTACTGGAAACATAAATTGATCGCGGCCGTCTGCGGCTAAGTTCAGCTTTTGCACGGCTTGGACAGCCCTTGTCATGACGAAACGTCGCAGGCGGAGCCTCACAAACCATCGTAGCCAATCTAAACGCAGGGGGGAGTGCCCTAACAAAATTACGTCGTACAAAATGGCAGGCGCCGCCAGTTCAGATGTGGAAGCATTTTCAAATGAAAAATACATGAAAGAAACACTTCAATGAACATGAAAGTAAATTCATTGAAATATATATGAACTCATAGCACTTAACCACTGTTAACACAATTCTTTTTGAAGAAATTACATTGATATCAGATAAAATAACACTAATTTTAGAACAATTACGTTCTTATAGTTATTTAAATTCCAATATTCTTGTCCAAACGCAATTTGTGAACTTTATCAAATGACCAGTTTACTACAGAATTTTGCGATAAGAAAAACGATTATAATTGCATATTTTCAATTGTTCATATGTATATTACATTTGCAAAAATGCAAAATACTGTCTTTCGCGAATCGTTAGGACTTCTAGGGAACCATTTCAATAAAATAAAGTAAAATTCAAGACCAGCTGTATACTTATCATTAAACTAACAATTAAACTAGATATTAAGCAATTAATTTGCATCTCATGTCAAAATTGTTATTTTGCTATCATCAAATCATTGACAATTTGGGGACACTCCCCGGCAGGAATAGCGCACATTTCGTAATTGTTTATAAAATTGTTAATTGTTGCAAAATTGTTAATTCGCAGTTTTTGGTTCTGGGACATCAGAAAACCCTTCCCACTTTAGAATTGCAAAAATTGGAAATTGTTTATAATTTTACAAATTTTGCAATTCTGTTTTATTCTCTCATCTCATTTCCCTTTACACAAGATGCAAAATTCCGCAATCCAACCGGAGCTATCGCCTTTCGTTTTCGAGATATGCAATTGTTTATACGATCTTAGCGTCTGATGACAACCCTCACTTGTTTCCAACCCCCAATTCATTCGATCTTGGCTGTCAAGTATAAAATTCAAATAGTTTTGCAGTATCTTGCTTTCTGCTGATTAAATTGTATTAACGATTTGTGACTTACGACAAATCGGTGGAAATTGTTGCTCATAAGCTGTTTTTTAACTTTCGATTCTTCATGTATCGTTGACACACGTTTTATTATAAATAAATTCTCTGGCAAATTTCAAAACGCTGAGACGAACTGTTATCCTGCAAATTTGAAGATTTCTTTGTGGTTGATTGCATTCTATTCAGTGGTGCAAAGTGTATGCCAATATGTTTAACGTCTAGCGAGGAAATTCATTATCAACAAATTATTTTGCAAAATGCTTTTGGACAGAGCGGTAGCATGAGAGATCATTTTCGTATTTATTCCACGAGGCAAGTTTTAGGCAGCAGATACATTCTGTGTATTAATTTTAATTTTGGTGAAATTGAATCACATGTGAATTTTCAAATACAACCATACATTTTTTACCTGTAATGAATATATCAATAGAGAAATTCAATGATGTCTCATTTGTTAATAATTTAAAGAGTAATAATGTATATTTGACACCGGGCTTGAGCAATCCTTAACTCTAAGGCAAGCAACGCTTATCATTGGCTCTTCTAGTAATTCAAGTGGCCTAGTCTCGGAAGATTTCCCCGTTCTCCTCGCCTTAAAAGGCATAAGAGGCGGAGTCTGTAGAATGTGGCACCAATCCAATAACATTTCCCTCCCCTGAAGAATGCTTCGTTACTCCCTTTTGTAGGAACACGTTCTTGTCGTGTATTAAATTGTGAAAAATAATTTAAATTCAATATATAAGAAACGAATGAGTTTTGTTTGCATTGTAATGCTACACACATTTAAATATAGAAATAAAACATGCAACTAAACAGTATACACATGTTTTAGGAAGACGAAACTTCTTTCTTATTATAACACTAATTTGTATACTTTTCACAGACAATTTTGAGAAGTACACCATCAATCTGATGATTTGTTCTGTAATAATCGATCTTATACCTAATTGACATGTAATGGTAGAAATTTCTAATGTCTGGTATGGGAAATTAAGCATGAGCTCAGTTAATTTTAATGAGAGAGCAATTTTGTGATGAAAATATTTTTTTAATGCATATATTCCAAATCCATATACTTCCTTACATTAATTAACGTTGTTTCCATTTCCATTGAAGGCAAGGACATAACATCCCTCACGCGCCTATGTTTTGAAATGACTCTCAGAGAGGTCACTTGCTCTAGTCGCCGTGTTATTGAATTGAACTCTTGAAATGTTCTGTTCATACAGTAGTTCCCGAAACACGTAAATTCCAACAGGCGATATCAAACTTATAGTAGTCACACCCTACTTTCAAACATTAGTAGATACCGCGGACTGTGAGACCCCACGTCAAGTTCGAAACATACTTCATTCTCGTTCATGAGCATGTGTTAATCTGTCCAACTTTTTTGTGTCGGAGGGGCTGTGATTCTTGGAGAGATAATAGTGTAGTGGACATGGAAACCACTCTCTGCACCTAAGCGAGTTCGTTTCCTAGTGTGGACAAAACTTTTGGGGATTGGAAACCTTTCTGCGGACGTCATGAATTATTATAATACTGCGATACCAAATAGTGCGTCCTATTATCATTATAGTTTTAATTCAATTTTTTGTCTTTCATTTTGTTTGCATTTTAATCAGTTTTCTGTTTCTTATATAATTTTGTTAATGTATTTTAGAAATGGGGTTTAACTGATGCCAATGTTATTCTTGATTTAAGCTAGATTGCTGTTTCCAAGTACTCGCGATTCAAGTCACGTCTTATTGCGATCGGTGAGCTGAAGAATACCTGCATTAAGAGTGGACTGACAATATCCCAAGCTTCAGAAAAAAAAATTCAGAATCTCGAAGGGAATATTGATGACTAAAATAAAAGATTGTAAAATGTCGCGATCGTAATAGTTGTGACTGTCAATCAAATAATATCCTAGCAGAATCTATAGCAAGGGCGGTCAGTTTTGCCCTCATGGGCATTCGTGTTCCTATTTATGCCTCGCGGGTGCTGCCACTCAAAATCGTCACTGCAGCGGGCAACGAAAGAAATGTGAGCGCGGAAACATTCCTGGGAGGTGGGTAACTTAATTACAAAAGATAACAATGTTTTCATGAAGTTTTTATTAAATAAAACATAACTGTTGTAAAAAGCGCTTATTTATTGGAAAATAGAAAAATTCGTAATGAAAATTTTCTGAGAAATAGAATTATACAGAGTCCCACCAACTATGGGCCACCTCATAACTTCTAAACGGTTCCCGATATCGAAATGCAGTTTTCGCTTAACAACGCGGAATCATGAGGGAAGTAACGTGCGGTAGAGATATAATTCGAAATATTTTTAGTTTTCGAAAAAATTAATTATCTTTGATTTTTTAAATGGGACCATATATTTTTTTCACTAGCTATAGATAATCATAAATAGACGAATGCATTGATGTAACATACGTTAATATTTTGATAGTATATTGAGTATAAAATTATACTTTCAGACATATGATTTTGAACTAAATGTACGAGATTTCCTGTTAGCAACCGTTGCCATTGTCGCATTAGGGGAAGATTGCCTTCGCGGCGCCGGCACTTTTGCGAGAACAGGGGAAAGGTCGCGAAGGACACTTTCCCCAAAAACGACAGTGTCGACGGCTGCAAGAAGAAAAATTGCACGTATAATTTCAAATCTCAAGTCTCATAATATAAATATATAAAAACGGGTTTATAAGTTTATATTATTATTGGTTTTTTACATCACTACCAATGCGTGAACTATTTTTTTTATTTCATCGCAAAATATCAAAAAATACTAATACAGCCTTACCAATTTGTTTGAATTCATGTAATTCTGCAATTACAAAGTTTAAAAAATTAAAGACTATTGAAATATTTTATTGAAGTTTCTCAAGAAAATGTTTCCGTCTATCAGAACGGAGATGGGGAGGTACGCTTTCTCTAGTTGTAAATTGGGAGTCAGAAAATAAACAGACGCAGAATATTGCCTGGGAAGTGGGAAAATGAATATTACGCAACACTGTCGCTTAATGTCATCATTTGACGACTTTCCTGCTATCGAAACATCAAAATATTTTAGAAGATAACATTATTATTCAGCTTCATTTGTTAGCATAAACTACTCGATAAATGGATTAAGACGTACTTTTTTCGTTGGGACTCATCAGGGCTCTAACTTATCGCACGGTAAAGAAGTTATTTCGCTCAATGAAAGTAAGTTAAAATTAATAGTTTTTTACGAACGTTATTCTGGTGTTTCCATCACCAAACAATTGTAATATCAAAAACTAGACTATTACCATGCATGCCGCCATTAGTTTTTATTAATCAAAATTTCAAAAAAACGTACTGCTAGCACTTCGGTTAGAACATTATAATATGTAATTTCAGTACATTGTCCATAATCATTACACTACGCAAAATTGTGTGGAGTGGATAGTTAACGTCAGAAAATAACTCCAGTTACTTGTATTGATATACAGGACTGTTTGGTTAACTGGGCCAGATATACTTTTTTTTTTTTTTTGCATTTGTTCATCTTAAGTTAGCCAAACTTATTATATAATAATATGAATTTAATATAAGAAACAGTAATACAAATTATTAATTTTCGAGTTTTAGCAAATTTCGTGGGATGCAGAAACGTAGACGAAAAAATGATTCACTTAACTGCAGTATGGGATTAACTGATGCTCTTATTGAGGTGAAGTAATTATTAAGAGCATGCTGAACACAGTTATACGAGTATATTATAAATAGGAGACAGATTTTAATGAAATATCACTTTTACTTTCTTGCATACCTACGTATATACGGAGTAATATACGTAATGTAGAGAAAGTTATGTAATGCTGCGCGAAAAAACGGTGGATTTTCGGCAGAAAAAAATTCATTGCCGGATCCTGATAACGAAAAAGTGGATAAATGCAGTTCCTAAATTAAGAGAAAAAAGTCCTATAATATGTGATGTAGCCAGAATTCCTATTTTGTTGGTCTTTGATACCGAAAACTCAATTCCAAGCGAAACGCCCGCCGTCTGTCCGTCTGTGAACACTACTAGCGCTTAAACCATGCGTAAGATTTTTTTCAAATTGAAGAAACATCTATCTATCTAGTTGAAGCTTTGACATTTTGAAAACCATTATTTAAAACTTGGGGGCTTTTAGATCAAGCCCCACGGCCATTCTCGAAATTTTCTCAAAAGTTTTGTTCAAAATTTTTTCTTTAAATTTATTGTAATAACAGAGCAAAATACATTTATAAAAGTGGCATAGGTTCTATTTTCACGGTTAACAGGATTTTCAAAAATTGCAAAAGTTTGAATTTTTCTAGCGTCTTCTCACAACTGAAAAATTGCAAATTTTTTTGCGAAAATTGACCAATTGAATAACAAAAAATTAAACTAATGTTAAAACGATAATAATATAGAAGATGTAGCATTACAATACTATGAAAATCGAGAACAGTACACTGATTTTTGGAAGGTTTAGATACCTGTAAATGCCTTTTATCCAAAACCACAAATTTTTGGAATTGATCACTTTTATCAATAATCCTGAGATATTAAAGAAGCTATTTAAACAGTAAAAATAAAAAAAATGCCTTTACATATTTATGGGCTTTAAGAGTGTAATACAAATTTATTGGGGATCCTATTGTATTTTATTTCAATTATCTATGTCCCCGTCT